>JACXGJ010005287.1:0-39670 GCA_016801105.1 Esox niger
GTGTATGTGTATGTGTGTGAGGAAGAAAAGTATAAGGCAAAAAAACACATTGAATAGGATTTATAGTCATAGACTTCTAGCATTGAAGACATCCTGGCTGAGTTGCACGTGGGTTGTGTACCAGTCAGAAATCTATGGAGCAACACAATTTCTTTTTAAATCGGAGACGAGAAGTGCTTTGGAAAAAACACCTGCTATTGAGTGGTTGCAACCTGGCAAGGCCATATCTGGGAAATGGATGTTGTGAAAATAGAGAAAAAAAATAAAAAATCTGCCTCTTCTTTCCCTTATTTCTTGTTGTTAAAATGTGTTTTTAAAAAGCATCATCTTTTATATATATATATATATATATATATATATATATATATATAGTATACAGAATAACATCTTTTATATTGTGCTTTTTACATCATTTTGGCTCTGTATGCCACCACAATGTATTTGAAATGAAACAACTGAGACGCAAATCAAGTGCAGACTTTCTTTCAGCTTTAATTCAGGGGTTTGAACAAAAATATTGTATGAAACGTTTAGGAATTGCAAACATTTCATACACAATCCCCTTATTTTGGGCCTCAAATGTAACTGGACGAGAGAACACAATCATGTATAAATGTTTCATTTTTAATACTTTGGACGTCTTAAAGACTGCTTGAAGACTGCCTGAATGCCTGGAACGAATAGTCACTCACTGGGTTTCCTCCTCTGTGATGCTTTGCCTGGCCTTTACTGCAGCTGTCTTCAGCTGTTGTTTTTTGTGGGACTTTCTGCCTTAAGTTTTGTCTTCAGAAAGTGAAATGCATGCTCGATTGAGTTGAGATCAAGTGATTGACTCGGCCATTGGAGAATATTCCAGTACTTTGCCTTAAAAAAAACCTGGGTTGCTATCGCTGTATGTTTTGGGTCATTGTCCACCAGCCCTCCATGTTACAAGGAGCTAGGATCACTGGAGAGGAGAAGGTGCCACTTGCAACTCTCTGAACCTGCTGGATTCCTTCTTTCTCTTGTTTCCTCAGAGTATCTCTGAGTGTGTAGTTTCAGAACCATGTTTTTCTCTGCCGCTTTCGTGAGCTGTGGTTCCAGTACCCTCTGTCACTCGTTTTTCTTGCTTTAATTGTACCTTTTTCTTTGGGTCAAAGTTTACCTTTAGAGGCTTTTGTTATTGCCGTCAATACACTTTTAAGAGAACTATAGAACTAGTGGTGAGACCAAAGACCAATTGATGAGCCACTCCACACAGATAAACAGTGGACAGTGGGTGAAATATGTGTTGTTTTCACAGCATAAATTCCACTCCTGTCAAATGTCTTCAGTTAGTCGCACATGAAAGACTCCCAAAATATTTCGATGGCAGGGATGTACAGCGAAGACAAGCTTTTTACAAGCTGGCAAATGAGAAGAGGGGATGTCAGGTTATTTGGAGAGGTTGAAATAGCACTGACGTTGAAGAGGAGGAAGCGTGGTGGGCTGGTCCACGTCACCTGCCTTTTAGTCACCATCATTCTCTATCCCTCTTAACGGGGCGCTCTTGAATGTAGCGGACTGTCTCGTTCTACCACACTCATTAGAGGGTGCATGTATGTTCCCTCAGCTCCCCAGTTCATTGTCTAGTATTGTCTCAATGTCATGCTGTCTGTTAGCTGGTTGAGTGTTCATTCAAACCGCGTCTAGCGATGTGCACCTGTTCAACTAACATATCTATTTAGGCCTTATGCCCCTTTTCCGAGTACCCGGTTCCTTTTGTCTGCTTAGGTAGAAGAGCTTGTTAACCGTCTGTGTTGGTGGTGTATCCACACTTGTTAGCCCCCGGCTAATCAACGTCATTTTGTTCCTGCATCTGCCTTCGGCATTTTCCCCTACACCGTGACAGTAAGCCCAATGCTTGTCTGTGGGCTTAAGCAGTGTTAAGCTTGCTTGCTGGGAGAAGGCCCACCATTGTGTAGGGATGTATAGGATCTCATAATAATCACTGTCCTCTGTTGACATTGAAAGAAACTGTGCCTACACGTAAGCAGTACAAAACAACCCTCTCACTGTCGTCTCTCTGGGTGTGATTTGTTAGGAAAATGTGTCTCTTAATCATACATAAATGAAGCATTGCACAGTTATGGTCAACGCCTGTTGTGGGCATAGCACTTAGCTCAGCCACTATGTTTGTGGTCTGACATGGCATATTTATTTGTTCTTGTTTTGACCTTGAAGCAATTTGCAAGAATGATATATTCTAGTTTTATTAACTAATTCTATTCATCTTACATCTAAGGTGAACTTGCGGGTGAAGTCCCAATTCTTTGTTATTTGCTTCATTTTTTTATTTACAACTTGTTGTTCGAAATGCAATTACAGGTGCTGGTCACATAATTAGAATATCATCAAAAAGTTGATTTATTTCAGTCATTGCATTTAAAAAGTGAAACTTGCATAATGTATACTGTCGTTCTTATTGGAGGGTATTTGGCTGGGTTTGACCCTAGGCCGTCTCACTTGTATTATAAGTACTGTGGAACTTCCTGTATTCTTTGGAGAGAGAAGGAGAGAGAGAGAGAGGGAACTATGACCTGTTAACATCGACGTCTCATGCTGAATAAAGATGGCTCTCTCCTGACTTTTGGTTGCATAAATTTTTGTTCTTGGACATCATCAGAACAGGAAGCTAACAATATCAAGTGTTCATTCTTTTCAATTTTGATGATTATAACTGACAACTAATGAAAACCCCCAAATCAGTATCTCAGAAAATTATATTACTTAAGACCAATACAGAAAAAGGATTTCTAGAAATGTTGGCCAACTGAAAAGTATGAACATGAAAAGTATGAGCATGTACAGCACTCAATATTTAGTTGGGGCCCTTTTTGCCTGAATTACTGCAGCAATGCGGCGTGGCATGGAGTCGATCAGTCTGTGGCACTGCTCAGGTGTTATGAGAGCGCAGGTTGCTCTGATAGTGGCCTTCAGCTCTTCTGCATTGTTGGGTCTGGCGTATCGCATCTTCCTCTTCACAATACCCCATAGATTCTCTATAGGGTTAAGGTCAGGCGAATTTGCTGGTCACTTAAGAACAGGGATACCATGGTCCTAAAACCAGGTACTGGTAGCTTTGGCACTGTGTGCAGGTGCCAAGTCCTTTTGGGAAATGAAATCTGCATCTCCATAAAATTGGTCAGCAGCAGGAAGCATGAAGTGCTCTAAAACTTCCGGGTAGACGGCTGAGTTGACCTTGGACCACAGAAAACACATTGGACCAACACCAGCAGATGACATGGCACCCCAAACCATCACTGACTGTGGAAACTTTACACTGGACTTCAAGCAACGTGGATTGTGTGCCTCTCCTCAGACTCTGGGACCTTGATTTCCAAAGGAAATGCAAAATGTACTTTCATCAGAGAACATAACTTTGGACCACTGAGCAGCAGTCCAGTCCTTTTTGTCTTTAGCTCAGACGAGACGCTTCTGATGCTGTGTCTTGTTCAAGAGTGGCTTGACACCCATGTCTTGCATATGTCTGTGCGTGGTGGTTCTTGAAGCACTGACTCCAGCTGCAGTCCACTCTTTCTGAATCTCCCCCACATTTTTTTATGGGTTTTGTTTCACAATCCTCTCCAGGGTGCGGTTATCCCTATTCCTTGTATACTTTTTTCTACCACATCTTTTCCTTCCCTTCGCCTCTCTTAATGTGCTTGGACACAGAGCTCTGTAAACAGCCGGCCTCTTTGGCAATGACCTTTTGTGTCTTGCCCTCCTTGTGTAAGGTGTCAATGGTCGTCTTTTGGACAGCTGTCAAGTCAGCAGTCTACCCCATGATTGTGTAGCCTACAGAACTAGACTGATAAACAATTTAAAGGCCTTTGCAGGTGTTTTGAGTTAATTAGCTGATTAGAGTCTGGCACCAGGTGTCTTCAATATTGAACCATTTCGCAATATTCACATTTTCTGAGATATTGATTTTGGGGTTTTCATTAGTTGTCAGTTATAATCATCAAAATTAAAAGGAATGAACAGTTGATATATATCAGTCTGTGTGCAACGACTGTATAGATTATGCAAGTTTCACTTTTTAAATGGAATTACTGAAATATATCAACTTTTTGATGATATAACCCTAACCCTAACCCTAACCATAACCCTAACCCTAACCATAACCCTAACCCTAACCCTAACCCTAACCATAACCCTAATTATATGACCAGCACCTGTATAGTTGTAGTCTATAACATAATACATGTGACGGAGAAGCAGTCTGAATATTTACGGAAAGCACTGTATTTGTTGTTCCTTTTTGTAACCTTTCTGGGGGACATTTCTTGGTTTCTTACAAAAACTGAAAAATCGAATGTGTTCAGTTGCTCTATTGCTAGGTTTCCATTTTACCATTGCCAACATTCTGACAACTGTTGTTTTCTAAAAGGGACTGTTGTTGGCCAATTTCATCTTTGATGTCTCATGGCTGAAGGTTGCTCTGTCCAAGCAGGCTGTAATTTTGCTGTGATCTGATATGGGTGTCAGCGAGCTGACTGAATGCTCTGAGAGGATCTGGGCTGGGGTCAGTAATAGAGTAGTTTACTGTACTGCAGCCAAGGGATAAGCAGAAGACATACCCATCACTGGAGTCCCCTCCAAACCTACAATGAACTGGGTACAGGCCCAGCGTGAGACAGATTTGCAGGAGTTGTGACCCATTTTGGTTGTTTATTTTGTAGGTATGTTTCGGGGGCATATGGGAGAGGGGATGCTCAGATCGCTAGGTAGGTGTCTGACCTACAATGAGCTGAGTGCAGTGTTTAGATAACCACAGACTATTTCTCTCTTTGGCCTGATTATATCTCATCTGAAAAGGGTCACATTGAGTTGTCAAAGAACTTGTCTTACTGTCCAGGAGTGATGAAAAAAAGAAGTGGTCTTTTAACATTTGGCAGAATTTGAACGACTGGCAAGTATGTTATAAAAAGACAAATCGTGTCACGTCAGATGAGAAACCTCTTCTATTTCAAACTTCAGACGGAGATATTTGCCTTTACTGTGTGTTAATTACATCACGTTTACTGAGGTATTGTGCAATTTAGCATGATGAGATTAAAGTACCATAAATACCTAACACTGTCAGTAAGTAATGTAGCAGTCTTTACAGTTTTGACACTGACTTACCTTATATGTAAATCCATCCCGTTCAGAATGTGTGAAAGTAGGTAAAGAAAGCTGACGCAGGAGATCAGAGAAAATGTTTCACAACCACCCCCGGGGCAAAAGGTTAACCTGAGAGGTTCATAACGAACGTCACATCTCACCAACTTGCAACACATTTCCAGAGTACAGTGAAAATGTTTGGTTGAGTTTTTTTTACCAGTGCAAAATGGCACCTTGAGGGAAGGGCGCCATTCAGTCAGTGTGTTTCAACTACAGACTCCCTACCTCTGTCCATGATTCAGCATCTCACTCGTGGGCATTTTAGCAGTAAGTAAAATTGTCTCAGGAGCCTTCTCGAGTATCCTCCATGGATAGGTCAAGCACTTACAGGTAACCATTGCTATGGACTCTGTCTGGCAGTAACAACAAATCTACCAACAGGACTTTATCACTTACAGTCAACAAAAGGGTCCCAGCTGATAACTCTGTATCAGACAGTTTATTCATATAAAATAATGGATCATTCCTTCATTATCTAATGTCTAAAAATGTTGTCGATCCACAGACAAGTGAAAAATATGGAAAAACCAAAAAACTCAAAATAAAAAACAGAAGAAAATCAAAAGGCATACCCAATCATCTTCAAAATTCATGCCCAAACCATTGTCTGCCATGTGTCAAATTCACATATATGCAAAAGCATGGAAACAGTGCTGGCATTTGCTGTACAAAAATGTACAGTCTTAGCCGAGACTATCTGGTGAAAAACGCTTAAGAGGTCCCCCATCACCATCTGATTGTATAGATATCTAGTAGTTATGGCTAGCGGCAAAATCCTTAGCGGTTCCTGTCAGGAGGAGCATTGATAACAACATAAGAAAACGACAATTTAATTTACCCTATGAGGATGGTAGCTAATTTGCTATTCATTTTCATGAATGAATAGTATGTTGAAACAGGCGCTAGGCCATGGTTACAATTAATTATCTGCAAGATGGACAACCCGTGGTTTAGTCTCCTTGCTTTGACTTTCAAAAGATTGGAGGAATATATTTCTTGCTCACACGTTGATATTAATGAACTACCATTGAAATTTGTTTGATTTGGAACGTTAAACACAACTCACTCCACCTAACACACCAATATAGAACCATAGGAAGGTCATATTTTTTAAGAATTAAAAAACACCAATAATTGGACTGAAATTAATCTTTTAGATGGAAGTGGTCATATACTTTAATATTATATTAATTTTATGATAAAACATGAACATTTACGAAATCCTATTTTACAGTCATGAATGTAAAATGTTATGATCTAGTCCTTTAGTTGATATTATATCCAGATCTCATTATTTACCATATTCACATATTCCCCCAATTCTATGGACAAACTGGTATAACAATAAATATATGAGAAAAGTTATGTCGAAATATCTTTTACCAGAAATGTGACGAAAAATTATATCTATATAATTCATCTGTAACCAAGAACACTTTAGCAAAAAGTTTGTATTTGTCTTTCCCTTTGTCAACTGCAGATCAAAATTAGCCTTTTTAAAGAAGAGACCATTAATTATAAATTTTGAAAGAAAGCCTAATATATTCTGAAAACTTAAAAATTGGGTGCTAGTGCCTTTGAAACATACAAATTGTGTATGTTTCAAATCTACTGAAAATAAGACCTATGTTACTTTTGTTGAGAGAATTGTTTTACATTTATTTTTTACTTGTATCAACAAGTGTGGATGGTTATGTATTGTGGATACATACTGCTGTTTATGTTTCTACAATTTAAAAACGTTGAAGGTTATCCACCAATATTTGAAATACATAAATGTTTACACCATTTTCTGGCAAAACCATGAATAAGAGATTGTATATGGGCTCTTAGGTTACCTCTCTAGAGTTATCTAGTGTGATCTTTGGTACAATCATAGATTTTGTAAAATGAGATTACAATAAAATGGTAAAAGAAAATTCTCCCATGGTCGTCCAATTGCGTTTAGGTCGTCATGTTACATCACGCAGTTGCTAAGCCAATCGTGACGAAATTGTTTTGAGAAATCTATGAAGGAAACTGTACTTTTTAAGTGAAACAATGAAACAATAAAAAATACGACACATTAGGTCTATTACGCCACATACATAAGAAATGAAAACATATTTCGAATTTAGTGCTGTACGTTTTTACTTGCTAGCATCCGAATGTTTCCCATTCATTTATTTATTTAAAGAGTTAACTCTATGTCCCAGAATTTCGCTTAGTGAACCATTGCAAACCTACGGATGACGTAGAACGATTCCAGTGAAGTTTATACGTGGGTAGAAACGTCGGTGACCGTGGTTTCGGGGAGGAGCCTATAAAAGGGTTGTTTTCCACATTCCAAGCTGAACAATCTCCATTTTGTGTGAGCTTTTCCACCGACTGAAGCTTTGTCCTCGTGAAAAGGAAAACTCAAAGAACAGCTAAAAACACAAATTAAGCAGACCAGTCGATCGCTAACCAGTTATTATCCGAAAGGAAAGGAAATCTTATCGTATGTCCGCTATCCAGAACCTCCAAACTTTCGGTGAGACATTTTAACTAACTTCTAGCTACTTATGTTAGCTAACCGTTAGTAGCTATAGTGTTGTACAGCTAACGTCGTCGGAAAAGTGGGGGAAGGGCTGTAGCTAACCGTAGCTTAAGTTGAGCATGGAAACCATTTGTTTTAATACACTTACCTATAACAAACTGACGTATTTCTAATTTAATATCTAGAACGTTTTCTGGATTTTGAAACAAGTGATCTTAGACAACATCACGAGACATTGCAGTCTTCAGCTAGGCCTGTGCTAGTCATTTCCTTGTTTAGGCCCCGCGATTTTGTAGGCCATTTAGCTAATTTGCTTTGCCTGTCCGGTTGTATTCTTTGCTACATCTGTTGATCAATGTTTCTAAAATAGACACTGGCTATTGGCCAGACACTGGCCATTTTCAGTGATTTTGGCATCGTTTAATAAACCTAGTGAAGTACTTCGTTCATTTTTATACTGTTGCAGGCCATACACGCAATCGGTTTTCAACGGTGTACAATCTGTCGGTAACCTCTTGGTTGAACGGAAACTAAAAATAAATGGTTGTTAATGTTACATTTAAGCAGTATCTTGACCGTATGATATTGTTTCGTTAATTTAAGGGTAATCTGGCGTGTTTTAATCCATCGTGAAATTGACATCGAAGATGGTTACACAATTCTGGTGCAAAATTTCAATAAAATGCGGTGTCGTAGGTAGTTAACGTACAAGATGAGTCTGCGCAGGCTTTTCTTGGGCCTGAGCCGCGTGGATAAGACGTTACGTCACCGGCTCATCGGCCTTGGTCTTGTTTTGTTATCTAAATGGCGACTAATCAGATGTGGGTCAAAAAAGACAATCTTAACCACAAGTTTGCCTTATGGTTCCGAATTACAGACGATTTGACTGAGTGAGTAGCTTGGCATGGTAGCTTTAGTTGCGGTACTTGTCCGTGCTAAGTAGTTGGCAAATGAACAAGTCTATAGCGACTATATATAGTGCATCGGTAGCTTTCCGAATTTTAATTTCCTTCCGATGTCATTCTATTCCGTTTTCAACTACTGTACAGCGGATGGCATTGTGGTTACAACCCTAGAATGTCAGGCAGATAACCACTATGACGTCAGCATAAATTCGATTTTGATTGGTCCAGCCATCAGGGATGCCTGAACTGGCCTATTGTCAAATATGGTAGAGAATATCCCCTATCCATGCTTAAACTGTCATTTGTCAAACTGCGGGTTGTATCTAGACCAACTCAAGTAGTGTTCCCATATTAGGAAAATCAATAGCTGTGATACATTGACCTGGGCCATAATTGAACCTCCATTTTGTAGCTCCCTGTGGAATAGCGGCAGGGCTTGTTTTTAAATGTTCTGTTTTTGCCCGCAGACCCCTTTGCTGATGCAACTAAGGGTAATGACAGGCTCCCTGCTGGGACTGAGGACTACATCCACATAAGAATCCAGCAGCGTAACGGCAGGAAGACTCTGACCACGGTCCAGGGCATAGCCATTGACTATGATAAGAAGAAGCTAGTCAAGGCCTTCAAGAAGGTGCGTCACGTCTGCTGCGTTACCCACATTTACTGGTATACATAACGCCACTGTTTGGGCCTCTTTTATAACAAATGTTTGTCTCTGAGCAGAAATTTGCCTGCAATGGGACAGTGATTGAGCACCCAGAGTATGGTGAAGTGATCCAGCTGCAAGGTGACCAGCGCAAGAATATCTGCACATTTCTGATTGAGGTATGTTTGACTGCCTGCCGTAACCCCGTATGTAGTTCCTAGGGCGCGTGGCTGAGTGCCATGGGCCTGGTGAAAGGCTGACATGCACCTGTCCTTGTAAACCTCACAGCCGACTTGCTAGTTACTGGTCTTGATTACTGTCATGCAAAATTCTCAATCTCAAATCTCTCCTACCATCCCCCACTCGCAGATTGGCCTGGCGAAAGAGGAGCAGCTCAAGGTCCACGGATTCTAGAAGCTGTCGGCAGCCCTACCCCCCTCCCCAACCCCTCCTCCCCTGGTCCCGACACTTCCAGCCCCACCCCACCCCCGCGCTGCAATCACTGCAGCCCCTCTAAACTAATGATAATGAATACCTCTGAATTGAGACTCTTTGCTACCAGTATAACTCCCCCTCGTACGGGAGCGGTCCAGCGCAAACATGGACACACGGCTCAACAGATGACGCGGGATGAATGGTGATTTGTTTTGTTCACTTCCTCTTTTTTTTTTAGTTCACCGTGTGCCACGAAGGGCACGATTTCATGTAACTTTGTTTTGTACAACATGTTTCAATAAAATGCTCAGCCCCCACCCACAGGATCCTGTAATGGTGGGGTGGGATTTAGGCAGTTGTGGTTTGTTTGGGGGAGCCCTCAGCCCCAGTTCAACGCGTTGCAGGGCTGCCTGCTTCAAAGTTAGAGTGCAACTGATGTTCTAAGAATTGCGACCTCCTGTCTAAGGTGGTGCCTAACATTTGTTTTAACAATATGCATGATTTTCTAAAGCTGTAATACTATGATTTTTATTTTGACTGGAATAAAACAAAATATCCAATAACTCCCGATTGGGTGGTTGTCAGGTGTCTGGGGTTACTAGGCGGAGGAGCGTGTTTGCTTAAAGCCATGTTACGGTTGACACTGAGCTCCTGGTAGTGGAGGTGGGAATTGTTTTGCAAATTCCACGTTTTATTCAATAAATATTTAAAATTGACCTTGTTTCTTGTGTTAACTGGGATATTGGCCTCTGGGTGGGTTTTTGCAAGATGCTGTCATTAAGGGTATGGTAAGATTTAATGTTGCTTGTTATCAATGCTTTGTTTGCTTTTGAAGTACTTAAATATGAACTGACTTGAAACAAATGGCGTTAGTCTGAGATGTAAGTGAAGAGCTTCTGGCATATCGAGTTTAGGAAGTCAAATCTAGCCGCTGTAGGCTTTGGTCTTATCCAAAACATTCATGGGGCTGTTCATTATGAAAGCTGTGGTATTGGAACATTGAACATTTAAAAGAAATTGTTTTACCTGGTGTGTTTCTCTGGGGCAGGAAATACCCCAGCCTGGCCTGAACTATTTTGGTAGCAGTGCTGATACCATTGTCAGTTCATTTTAAGCTCTCTAACAGGTGTGCCTGGCCTGCCTTTAACCTCACACTATGGGTATTTATGATTGAGTACCAACCAGGCAATTCACTGGTTAGCACTGCTGGAAATCAGCTATTTGTTTCCTGTATCATAGGTTTTATTATAGTAGTTTGTCACGTCTGGAAAAACAAATGGCGCAATCACAACGTGGGCGCACAGAAGAGGGTTTTTATGACAGAAAATCCCATTAGCCAAATGTACCAAAACAATGTGTCAAAATGAGTTGCCAAAACCTGGCTATTACCTTACTGCCGTTACTCATGGTATGTAGTGTAACTCCAGAAAAGATCTTGATTCTTTAGTGTTGATATTTCTGCACCAATTATTTTTTGTACACCATGGGTCACTGCAATATAGATGGTATTTGCATTGCATAACCATTAAAATCTCTTCTGCCCCGGTTCTTGTTCAAGACTCAAGGGAAATATTTTGGGCCCTGAGTTTTCCTTTTCTGGCCATAGTACATTTTATATGTTTATATGCCCATAAATCCATGAGCCATGTAACTAATATGCCTCATTGGCTCAGTTCAACTGTCATAGAACCCAACTGCCCAAACTTGTTCAATTCCAATGTTAGTAAAAAAACTACTATATTATACATAACCTATTCTCTCATGCAGAAAAAAAACATCAAAGACAAATCGTATCAGTGTCATGACAATATACGTAGAATGATGTGTAGTCATTCATTTGTTTATATACATCAGTTATTTTCTGCTGGTGGGACCTCCCGGAGTCCAACTGTGACACAGCTGAAATATATAATAAAACGATTCTTCACATTCCCACTAGGGGGCACTACTACAACAAAGTTGTTTTAATCCAACCGTGAAATGGACCGTATTTAAAGCACACGTTTTCTTTTTCTCTTTAGAGTGTGCAGTGTTGGAGGGGGATTGTATCCATGTATGGGGGAGTCTTGACATGTTGCCACGCCTAAATGTGATTCAATTTGCTTAATCATTTTAATAACCAGAAGGCCAATACGCAGTGGGTCATTTCTATAACCTTTATCAGACTCAAAACCCTGTGATTCAAATTATCTTGAATTGGTGTTTCTGCAGTTTTCCCCCTCAACGTTCATCTGCCTAATCTGCTTTGGATTATCTATATTTACTTTCATTATATTTAAACTGCAGACCATTCCTGCAATTCCTTTCCAGTAAATGAGGCAGCGGCAGACAGGGAAACCAACAGGCTCTGTGTATATTACACCAGGGTTTTTCAAAACAAAAGGTAGGCGTTATATGAAAGCATTTAATCCCTCTGAAATGGGGCACGCATGCTGTGGACGATTCAACGAACGGTTTGCCTCCCGGTTTGCCTCACAGCAGTGCAACAACATTAACTTGTGGTTTGAGAGCACAGATGACAACATTGTGCAGTGGTGATGGTGACCACGTCCAAGCGTTGATGAATAATACTCGTGGCAGCAGTCATGGTGTGTGTATGTATTGTAACGGAGGGACAATATGAACAGACACCGGACAAGTGTTCAGGGCCCTGGAGGGTGTTTCATTATAACAAAACAGGTAGAGGTGTGGTGAGGAGAAAAAATCTAAAGCAGACGACAGACATCTCTCCAGGGGTGACTGTGCTGTCTGAGGTGCAACCACCGCCCCCCCAGTTTGGGAGGAATGGGTGAGGGCGGTTATCGCATGGCCGCCTAGCCATACTCCTTCTCCTGGCTGTCTTCCTCCTCCATCTCCCGGCTCTCGAGTCGTTGGGGCAGTACGGCGTCGTGGGCAGTGTAGCTTGGCAGATAGAAGTCATCAATGAGCCTGCTGGTATTGGACCACCATGCGCCAATACAGACCAGGATGAGTGTGAGCTTGGCGCTGGTGAGGTATTTTACCGCCTTAACTACCCGCTGGGAGGCCCTGTAATCATTGGCGTGAAAGTTTCCATACCGGGCTGTGATGCCGCCGTCGAGGATGCCGTCCAGGATGCAGCTGTGGCATTTGGAGGGGAACATGTATATGCCATACTGCATCGGCGTCCGTTGTGTCTGCGTTGACTGAGCCCTTCTTGAAGCAATGAGTCGTAGCTTTTCAGACATGCAAACGTAAACAGTTAGGTCATCCTTGACGAAGTTGTTCTCCTTTCTTTCGCAAGGAGTGACATTATTCAAGCAGTGGCAGCATATCCTGTGTGGGATCGGTTGGAGAGAGGAAGAAACAGTACTGTTAAACAAAATTTAAACCCATCTAACGATAAGAATCCTGGGTGACAGAATTGCTAATCACCTTCCTCCAAACCTGCTGTTACACATTTTCCACTACAAGAACATTGCTGTTTTTGTGCCGCTAAAACCCAACATGGGACAAAACATCTGGACATCTGGGACAGCTGAGAGACTTGTTTGCTAGCCCTCAGTTTGGTCTAAATTTATACCACCCCCCACCTCAAAGTAAAAAAACTTTACACACGACACTCTTTTTGTACGGTAACAAAATACATTTTTTTGCACCCCGTAGTCATAAAAGGCACAACAGAAATTATGATTACGACCACACATAACACTAACGATCGCAGGCTAGTGTTTAGAAGCGAGGATATGAACATTGCCACTTCAGCAAGTTTTTTTGGCAGAGTCAATGCGATGCAGGGCTGTGGGCCAGGAGGTGGAGAGCTCCGTGTCTGCCTGTGTTGCCACATTGTGATCCAATCCCAAACGACCAGTTAGGGGAGATCACATTTGCAATGGAAACTAAGGGGGGAAAAACACACTACACTGAACTCAATAAAATAACAAACAAAAATAAACATTTGACAACTCTCCCACATACTGAACCAAAAACGTTATACCACCAATTGTTCAACTGCTCCTTGTAATCAGTGTGACACTATGATTGTGAAAATAATCACACTGTAGATTTACCAACACGGTAGATTTTCATGCCTCCAAACCAGTCGCCCTGCTGTTGTTCTGCCGACTCTGGGGTTGTTGACTGCTACAAAGTGTTTGTGTAAGCCGGTAAGATTGTTTCTGAAAACTGCTGACTCGTTTTGGTGTGTGGAGAGAGGCAGTTAGTCACAGTAGAGACATACATACCAATGATTTGGCAGGTTTCCTGGGTCCACTGCCAGTGACTGGGTGCTTGGTACTGTGCACACGACCCGGGCCTCAATCCTCCGGTCAGAGAGGGGCATCAGAGGGGCGGACAGAACTGCCTTAAGCTGTGAGACGAGAGTCTCTGGGAGGGTGACTAAACTGTTGTGACTCAATCTGGTCAGTCTCACCAATTCGCGGTGACAGAGTTCCGTGTTTATCGCCGATATTCAGGCGTCGAAACACGCACCGAGCCGTGGCGGCTCCTGATTGGTTGTGCGGTGAGGGGCGATGCCACTCAGCAATGCTTTATACAGGTCCAATAAAGGTTATCTTTTTTTCCAGGTTATGAGCATCTTTGCTCTGTCTTCTGTAATTTGATGCTCCTGCTTGTTTGATACAAATGTGCTGTTTTCTTGACCTGTCATATCGCCACGATGACAGTGACCACATTGCTTGCTCTTTAGGGCCATCTTGGCAATAGCTGGTATAGAAAGCTACCTTCGTGAATACATACAGAACCAACTTGGTAATTCATTTCAACTTCCCAGAAGTTCATTTACACTGTGTTGTAAATGTGATGTGATGAAATCCCTGGTATCTCATTGGTGCAGACCTCCCTCACAGGCAAACAATTGATATGCAGTCCCATATCAATCATTGTCTGTTTCGTCTTTTATTTTTATTTAGAAAGATTTTCGGAATTTATAATTCACTTTGACATTATGGTAATTTTCATGATGATAAGTGGCAAAACCTCTAAATTAGATCCATGTTGTATTCATGTTGCAACACAATAAAATGTGGAAAAGTCCAAGGGGAGTGAACACTTTTGATGCACTGTAGTACTGTGGTCGTATTGTTCTTACATTTACCATGTTGTGACATTATGCACATACAGGGGAATTAGATTATACTGTATTTATCAGTAATGGAAAAACGTTTCTAGGTCTGATGGGCTAGATCGCAGCACAAAAGGCAGACTGGCTTTCAGAGGGCAGAATGTAGTCTGGCGACTATCCTAAAGGCTTTTATACTGAATATTATCCGAGTCCGGCAAACTACAGAACCGTGGCTGCCGGGTTCAAATCAGAGGTAATTGGTTTGAAAAAGGTTAGCCATCTGGTATTTAAATGTCACCGATAAAATGTGTCCTTTCAGGTGGCTTATACCTGTGATCTCGGCAGTGTATCTGATCTACTTTAGGCTGCATAGATCTTTATCTGAATGCTGGGCAAAGCAGAAAACACTTGTAGATTCTACAGAAAACAGAAATACACTTGACACTGATACTAACACTAAACTAACAGGGATTTGACTGAGGAGGATTTTGATGACAAACCTGTGGTGCTGCTCGGATACAGAAGATTTACCTCTGACAGACAGATCTCGGGGTGCCAACATCTCAGGACCGATCTGCTTCGGTCCTTCACGTCTCGCGATTATGCGGATGGGAAATGATCCTGTATCAGCAGCCTTGGCCGTTAAACAGCCAATGAACGGATGAAGCCAAGACAAAAAGAGAGAGTGTGAGAAACGGCAGACTCCAAGAGCACAGCCGAGAGAGTGATTGTGCTCTTTCATGTCTTGCCTTATTCTTTTCCCTTCAAGTTCATCGGAACCCTTTTCTCACAGAAAAACATTTGGCATCGCGCATAATCTTGTCATCACAATAAAGCTGTCCCTCTGTTGGGAATATTGTGGCCAAGCCAAATTGCCAGCCACATTCGGAATTCCCTAACATCACCGTGAAAAGCCTCTTAGCGCCATGGCAACTCAAGAGGCTTTGAGTTGGGCAGCGTTCGCTATGTGGATACACTTTGCAGCCTTTCCGTTGATGAATGGGATCATCTCCTGAAAGGTCCCACAGTGTTGGGCTACAGCCTTCGTTGCTGGCAGAGTGGTGAAATCAAAAAGTCTGCGGATATTTTTACATGACTGCATGAGCACGGGACGCACGCTTAGGGATCACACACACACACGCACACACACACACACAATCACACACGCACACACACACACACGCACACACACACACACAGAGCAGGAGACAAAGTGAGAATGAAGTGAGATATATGGCCAGGACAGGAGTCTATTCCGTCTGTTTCCGGCCCTGCCAGACCAATCGGGGGGGTGAGGGGTGGGGAGTCCAGACCGAGCCCCGTCTGCGGCCTCCCCAGAGATACTTAATGAACTCCCCAGGGTAACAATTAGGCCCCGGCCCTCCCCCTCCGCTCTATCCACTGCACCGCCCCCCCCCGGAGGGATGGGTGACAGCAGCACCTGGGCTTTGATGGCTGCACGTTAGAGCCAGAAAAATAGTCTGTGGACTCTCAGTGCTACAGCCAATGGGCCGAGGTGATACCTGACGCAGAATGGCTGGGCAGTGCGTCTTCCGGCTGAGTGCTACAAGCGCACGGTGGATGTAGGAAGTTGGAGAGGTGTCCATTCTAGTTGTCTGGTATTACTATGCATATGACAGGATGTTCGTGAACAGTGAAAGAGAGCCTGCGCCATTTGGCAGGTTCAGAAGGGTGTGTGCAGACGCTGGGATTTGTTTTCACGTTTGCTGGCGAAGGACAGTTTAAAGGAGACAACTTGATTGAGTGCAAATACACCCTCTGAGTTTTTACAGTTTCAGAGCTCTTCTGGGTTTGTGACCCGTTTTCATGTTGACACGGTACTGTATGGCACTGCAATAAACCACTGCTGAGGAAGATCGATGTATGTGCATACCCTGCTAATTGTTTTTAATGGAATGTAATCACAACGACTGGTATGAATCACAATCCTCTGACACAAATGGCATTGAGGTGGAAATTAGTTTACGGACAAAATTGGATGTAATTATTTCATGATTTTATTATTTCAAAATGTAATTTATGAGGGGACTTGAGTTTCAATGTTTGTCAGGGGGTTGATCAGTACACTAGAAAAACATTTCACGTTAAAGCTACGCTAGGTAGGTTTTTCAGTAAAGAACCTAAAACAGGGTTTTGTAGTTCTGCACTGGTCAGATATCGGTTCCACACCAATGCCTCATAGAGAAGGAAGTTCTGAATAATAATATGAGAAATAGAATTACTGTTCCAAAAAAAGCACTTACTCGCAGTCTTTGTAGTGCATGCTGTAGTAGACAAGGGAGGAATTGTCAGTTTGTTGTCCAGGTCTCTATCTGCCATTATAGTTTCCTACAGTAAGCAAACTTCACTCCCGATGGTGTACTTATGCTATATATACAGTGGATATAAAAAAGTCTACAGACCTCTGCTAAAATGCCAGGTTTGTGTGATGTAAAAGAGACAAAGATAAATCATGTCAGAAATGTTTCCACTTTTAATGTGACCTATAATGTGAACAATTCCATTGAGAAACAAACTGAAATCTTCGAGAGGGAAACATTTGAAATAAAATCCTTACAATAACCTGGTTGCATAAGTGTGCACACCCTCTTATAACTAGGGACGTGGCTGTGTTCAGAAATAACCAATCACATTCAAATCATGTTAAATAGTCATGACACACCTGACATTTTTTAAAGTGACTCTGATTAATCACAAATAAAGTTCAGCTAGTAGGATTTTCCTGACATTTGCGTATCAGAGCAAAAGCCATGCTGCCAAAGCATCAGAGGGATCTCATTGTTGAAATATATCAGTCAGGAGAAGGGTACAAAAGTATTTCTAAAGCATTAGATATACCATGGAACACAATGAAGACAGTCATCATCAAGTGGGAAAAATATGGCACAACAGAGACATTACCAAGAACTGGACGTCCCTCCAAAATTGATGAAAAGAGAAGAAAACTGTTCAGGGAGGCTTCTAAGAGGCCTACAGCAACATTAAAGGAGCTGCAGGAATTTCTGGCAAGTACTGGCTGTGTGCTACATGTGATAACAATCTCCCGTATTCTTTATATGAATGGGCTATGGGGTAGGGTGGCAAGACGGAAGCCTTTTCTTACAACGAAAAACATCTAAGCCTGGCTGAAATTTTGCAAAAACAAACATTAAGTCTCGCAAAAGCACGTGGGAAAATGTGTTAGGGTCTGATGAAACCAAGGTTGAACTTTTAGGCCATAATTCCAAAAGGTATGTTTGGTGCAAAAACAGCACATCACCCAAAGAACACCATACCCACAGTGAAGCATGGTGGTGGCAGCATCCTACTTTGGGGCTGTTTTTCTTCAGCTGGAACCAGGGCCTTAGTCAAGGTGGAGGGAATTATGAACAGTTCCAAATACCAGGCAATTTTGGCACAAAAAACCTTCAGGAGTCCGTTAGAAAGCTGAAGATTAAGTTCACCTTTCAGAACGACAACCCAAAGCACATATCCAAATCCACAAAAGCATGGCTCCACCAGAAGATTACATTTTGGAATGGCCCAGCCGGAGCCCAGACCTGAATCCAATTGAACATCTGTGGGGTGATCTGAAGAGGGCTGTGCACAGGAGATGTCATCGCAATTTTTTTCTTTCGCAAAGAGTGGGCAAATATTGCCACGTCAGGATGTGCCATGCTAATAGACTCCTACCCAAAAAGACTGAGTGCTGTAATAATATCAAAATGAGCTTCGGCTAAGTACTAGTTTAAGGGTGTGCACACTGATGCAACCAGGCTATTGTGAGATCTTTTTTTTCCCCCTCAAATATTTCAGTTTGTTATTGAATTGTTCACGTTATAGGTCACATTAAAGGTGGATAAAGTTCAGACATTAATCATCTGTCTTATTTTTTTACATCACAAACACCTGGCATTTTAAGGGGTGTTTTAGGAGTGTGTAGACTTTTTATATCCACTGTATCTTCCAGGTAAAATGAGATTTCTCAAAATAAGCCAAAGAGGAAGGCCTGTCTTGCAGGTGGCGATTGGCTGGAACAGAATTGACTGGAAAGTAACAACATGCTCCAAAAAGTATAAATTGATATTCCACTTGCACTGAGCTGTCAGTGTTGCTAAACAACTCTTAAAGGGTCTCATTAGCTTACACAACATGTTTATAGGGGACAAAACCTTTGTTTAAAACTGAAAAAAGTCGAACCTAGTGCAGCTTCAAGATCACAGTTCTAACACAGTTGTCCGTTTTGTGGTTTTACTTAAAAAGTGCATTTATCGAGCTATTAAATAAATTAGTCAAACTCATGAGCAAATTAATGATAAATATCAAATTCTGGGAAATATGTATCACAACTGAAAATGGATGAGGAATTTGGCCATGTTATAGGACAATAAAGAAAATACCTATCTTGTCTGTCTTTTCACGCAAGATCGTGAATGAAAACATGTTCAAATTACAATTTTTTTTAAACAACCAAGCACCTACAATCGCAAAAGT
Organism: Esox niger; assembly: GCA_016801105.1. Taxonomy (NCBI): domain Eukaryota; kingdom Metazoa; phylum Chordata; class Actinopteri; order Esociformes; family Esocidae; genus Esox; species Esox niger. The sequence continues at coordinate 19,227 of JACXGJ010005287.1, forward strand.
GTATTTGATAGCATAGTTGACCTGGCTGTTAGATACTGTGTCTTTGGCCAGTATTATGGTCATCCTTGGCCTCCATTTTAAAGTGTTGCCGAGGTAACAAGGCAAGAGCTTGAAGTGGTGTGTGGCAGAATTGTTTTGTGACAGAACAATTTGTCTGGTAGGTTGTTCATTTTTCCCTCAGGGACAAATATATATCTAAGCGTTTTGCCATTAGACCAAAGTATAAAAGGGTTGTTCACTGAAACAGTGTAAATTGTAAAGCCATTGAGTTTCTTTTGACTGAATGCATTTTGTTCATTTTATTATTGAGCTAATATTCTGAATCTGAAAAACATTACTGGCCTAACTATTCTCGGTCTGGTGCCTTGTCATCTGTGTCTTTTGGCTAGGATTATGGACGCTTATATTTTATTAAAATCCTGTGTCCTTCTGAAACTGAGAAGGATGAACATACTGATTTCCGTGTGATCAAGAGCACAGCAGCATAGCGGACCGTTGCACAGAACAGAAAAATACCCATCGTCCTACTTTAAATACAACAACACTTTTGAATTGAATGACATGAAAACAAAGGAAATATCCCCTTTTCCAGATTATGATAATGGTCGCAGTGACTATACACAGCAGAAAGCTTACTGTTGCATTACTATCCATCCCAATCTCTCACCAAATAAGCTGTTCAACAAAAGGCAACCCAAGCTGGCAACAGTATATCAATAGCCCTGGTCTGCAAATTTACTGGCAACCCTTCTATCTAGGCCTCAAAGCCTTATGCCAGCATAATAATCAGAGATTTCCTTGTCTGTTTCTGCTCATATTTACTGTAAACAATGGACGGACCGGGGATTCACCAGGCGGCTGTGGGACAACTTCGCGCAGTTTAAACCCTTAAACCAGTGTCAGTCTTGCCGCCACCGAGCCGTCCGGACCTGAATAGACGCAGAGTCACTGAGGTGGCCCCTTCCTTGCCGTTTCCATTCATCTAAACCTCTTACGTTTAATCCCAATTAATTAGCCTCTCTTTGAATTAATTTTACAACGAGAGAGGCGGCTATTCCCAGGGAACCGCGGCGCCCTTCATCTCGCGAAACAGAGCTGCGGCGTAGGAGGCAGAGCGGTGGACGTATTATGTGGTGTGTAGTAGGAAATACCATACATTATGCATCAAAGCGTTCATTATTTAGGATCGCTCATGTAATATAAAGCCCCGGTGGTCACGTGGATCCATATGCTAATCTGAAGAGTTACTATACATAGGCAGTGCAGATAGTATTGAATATATTTGACTTGAATATGTTCTTGGATTATGCACCTACTTAGATATGTGCATTTCACGTAAGGGGATTGTCTGTCTATTTGGCTTAATAATAAACCCCCACCCCCACAAACCTTTTTTCACTTTTTCTTTCTGTCCCTTGTTTGTCTTTCACTGTTTATCTTGATTCTTTTTCATTGAGGCATTGCTCTCTTTCTGGCCTGTCACAAACCAATAAACGTTCACGGTCTGTCCAATAGACTGGTCATGGCTCCTTTGTCCTTGAGGTGAACTTAACCATTGAGGACTTAATAAGACACGCATACACACACTACTGTATCCTGCAAGCAAGCACACTCGCACGCATGCACGCACGCTCGCACGCACTCACGCACGCACACGCACAGGCAAGCGTATAAAGACAGAAAGAGAAGAGGGAGCATTTTAGCAGTAAGCAAAAGCATTTTAGCGGTTCTACATTACAATTTCTTAATTGTGATTTAAAGGGATAGTTTTGGCTTTAGATAATGATGCCATTTATCTACTTCCCCTGTGTTGGGTTAACTTTGATCCCATTTTGTCTCTGTATGCAGTTTGAAAGAAGCTTCTAACTTGCTTTTTGCTAACAAGTTTCTGCAATGACTTGAAACGAATAGATGCAGTCTTAATGCTAAATTAGTTTGCAGATGCTTACAAAGCTTTCTCTAACTTTCTTAATAATGGACACAGACAATATTTTTTTTATCCAGACGCACATCAAACTTGAGGTTAACAGAAAATGTCTTAATTGATAAAAACCCCAACTATCCCTTTAAGGTTATAAGACATTATGCTCATAGTCACAGTGCAGGCCAAGGAAGCCACTGATGGGTCACAGCAATGAGTCACTTGGAGCATGTTTAGAATACAGCAGTTGTCCCAATGACAAATTCATTTAAATAACATTTGCATCATGTGTAAATACTATTTTCTAATTACACAATGTAACGAGAAAGTCTTGCTGGGCCACAGCTATGGGGTAAGGGCTCAACACTGGCAAACTCTGGAAGGCATATGCACTCTGGAAGGCGTATGCACTCTGGAAGGCGTATGCACTCCGGGGGGCGTTTGCACTCCGGGGGGCGTTTGCACTCCGGGGGGCGTTTGCACTCCGGGGGGCGTATGCACTCCGGGGGGCGTTTGCACTCCGGGAGGCGTATGCACTCCGGGAGGCGTTTGCACTCCGGAAAGGCGTATAAACCCTGGAAGGTGTATGCACTCCGGGAGGCGTATAAACCCCGGGAGGCGTATAAACCCCGGAAGGCTTATAAACCCTGGAAGGCGTATGAACTTCGGAAAGGCGTATAAACCCCGGAAGGCATATAAACCCCGGAAGGCGTATAAACCCTGGAAGGCATATAAACCCCGGAAGGCATATAAACCCTGGAAGATGTATGCACTCCGGAAGGCATATAAACCCTGGAAGGTGTATGCACTCCGGAAGGCGTATAAACCCCGGAAGGCATATAAACTCACTGGCTATGTTGTTTGCTTGGTAACTAACACGATGCTCCCTATTGAACAGGTGCTGTTGATGCTCATAGTATTTTTTTTATTTCTTCAGTATCTAGCCAAAAGTTTTGTTAATGTGTTCATGCCTGTGCCACACTGGTTGTTGCAGTTCTATGTTATGTGTGTTTTAGTTCTAGTTTTCCTCTTTCTATGATTAGTCTCGTAATTGTACTGCTTTCACCTGTATCTAGTTTGCCCTCTCGTTATGTCCCTATTTAAGTTCCTCTTGCCCTAGTGTTTCTTGTCGGTCATTGTTGCTGTTGCTTGTTTCATGTGACGTTTATTTCTAATGTTCTCGGATTTGCGTGGATTTAACAAACTTTCTTTGAAGAACATCTACGCCCTTATAACGTGACACTAACAGTGTAAAAACAACCGTCTATATCATCCTGGTGCAGACCTGGTAGCCACATTTACTGGCCATGCCAGGGAATAACCAGACACCAATGACAAAACCCAAACAGTATAAAATGCCACTAATGTTTCCTGAATGCAATTTGACAAAATGGCTGGGTATTTAGCCTCCAAACATTGAATAAATGCAGAACTATCTGTGGTGAACAGTAGAAAACTGGTCTGGGGCCATGCCAGCCTCCGCGGGGGGTGTTCCTGATATTAAGATGCAGCATCTATCTGGCCTGTAACTGTAATTTTGTCACATCCAATTGTGCCTAGAGTCGCGTCTCATGGCAAAAACTCCATAGCATCCGGGAGAGTTGAAGATTGCAGAAATCTTCGCTACTGGGCATATACTTGCCAAGTCATTCTGTTGTTTTAAGACACTATGACAAACCGGTAAAGGTCCACTCACCCACCGACCTTGGTAAGCTCTGCAAGTGCCAGAGGAGACTGAGAAAGCTACTAAAGCCTGAAGGGAGCTAAAACATCTCTTGTTAGAATGCCTCCTCCCTGGGTCTGGTATTTACATCGCCTGTGGGGCTTCCCAGACCCTCGTCTGCTAGCTGTAGTCAAGGCTCGCATTCAAAGCCTGTCAAAATGTTTCTCTGAAATCAGAAACAAAGTTTGACTCGCCTCAGAAATATTTTCATTTTTTTCCAGCTAATGAATTATATAATATCGACAGAATATGAATAATAAAACGTTATTCCGCTCTTCCAATCAGAGTGGGGAAACAGGAAAGGGATGTTTGTCAGTTTCCACACATGGTTCGACTGAGGTTTGTCTTACACTTCTGACCTAACCCCTGTGAGAGATGCTGGGAGCTGCCACAGTGAGGGGCTGGGAAGCAATCAAGTTTAACTGCATTGTTCTGGGATAGAAATATGGATTTCTCACACATCAACAAAATTTTTTTAGGCTGGGCTCTGAGACTCAAACTAGTTACCTTTAGTGCACTGGTCAAATGCTCCAACTGCTTGGCTACCTACTACCCCGTGTTGTACGTACTGTCAATAATCCTAGAAGTAACTTTCCATACATTTTTTGGTTGAGTCTGGGAGGACCGTGGTGGGTGGAGCTGGGCGGGCCATCCGTTCTGATTGGGTGAATCAGTGCCAGTATAAAGGCTGCCTGGTCCCATTTTGCATTCTCTCCCCATGGCAACATCTTTGATTTAATGTTAATAAAGTGCCTTCGTTTTCTTTTATCAACGTTTTGTCTCCCTCTTTGTTGTCACGGTTTAAGAGCCGGGTTGTGACACGGTCGAGTATTGATCATCTTTTCTTTTTTTCCCCAAGACCCCCCTTGGCGTGCTCCACAGAAGCGTTTCCAGTCTTAAATGGTCTGGACAGGAGACAGTTGTTGGTTGAACAAGGCCTCGTCTGATTGGTGGTCGAGGGGCTTCTGCTATCTCCATATCTGACAGCATGCTAATGTTGAATAATATATGTGCACGAGCAAGAGCCAAACTGCATATAAATCAATTATTCAAACTGCCTCTGTGCTTCCCTTCACCTCCCCTCCTTCCTCTTCATTTCACCCTCAGTCCCCCCTCCTCCTCGCTCTCTTCCTCCCCCTTCCTGCCCTCTCTTCCCCTTCTCTTTCCCCCCTCCTTTTATTCCCTCCCTCCTCCCATGTCGGCTATGATATTGCCCCCCTTTTCATTTCTTTATTTCTCTCAACGTTTGTCACTTGCTTCTGCATGAGCGATAGCAGGGACCCGTCCCTGCGGAAGAATTTGAATATTAGCTTTCTTATCGAGCTATGAGGGAGCCTGTCATTGCTTTCTTTCCTTCTCCTCCAGTTGGCCCATGGTCTTGCTTATCTGGGACTTCCACACACCGAACAGCGGGGCGTGCATCCTCTCGGAGACATGCTTACCCCCGCCACTCTACCCCCCACTCTCCCCCTCTCTCTTTCTCTTACCCCTTCCTCCCACGTCTCCAGTCCCCCTTTCTCGGTTTGCTCGTCACAATTCCATCATCCCTGTCTTTCTTTCTTCGCTGCCTTCCGTCTCTCTCTCCCAATTGTCTCACCTGTCCTGATGTGTATCCATCCGTTTGTCCCGTGCTCACTGGCAGTTTCGGCCCGGTGTCCTCATCCATTTCCCCCGGGCTTCTTCTGTCGGCGTGTCTCCTCCAGGCACCGCCGTGCCGTAACAATTCCCCCACACCAGTACCCCTGATCAGTGTCACCACGTTGACAATGTGATGTACGCAGCACAGTCAGTGTCTAGAAATGACCCACCGCTCCTGCGGTAGACTGAGGCTGGACAGGAAGTGTGGGTCAGGTCATGACCTAACGATGACCGGCAAACCTGAACCGCCGACCCGTGTCGCGACCCTCGGCCGGCGGCCACCCGTCCATGGAGATTGACGGGACTCCCGTCAGAAGTGCTCATGTGTGCATCCACTGTAAAAGCTCGTAGAGGACGTAAGCTTTCTGTCCCTGTAAGTCCCATTCTGACCACCAGCAGCAACATCACTCTAAGTACAAGTCATAGCTGTGTGAATGTTGTTGATTCTGAAGGTAAATAGGTTGACCGAGGTGTGGCGACCAATGAGGGGCAGGTAATGCAATGCAGGAGCAGAAAGGGGAGGCTTTTAAATGTATTCACGGTCAGTACATTTCACAGGGTAGGAACAGCCCCCATTTTGAAATCAGCAGAAAGGCCTCAAGCGACACTAGTGAACAAACGTTGCTGTGGTTTGGGCACTAGTCATGATAGTGATGCTAACGTGCTGTTAATTGAGATGATCCATGTTTGGTCTGTTCCGGCCTGGTCTGATTTGGGAATAGTCAACTTTGGGGATTGGGGGCCGTAGAAAGTATTTGAACTGTATAATAAGGAGGCGCAGAGGCTCTCTGGTCTGAGTACCTCCATTCCTTTTCATTCAGTTTGAGCAGACCAATGCCTTTTGGAGGACATTTTGTGGATGGCAGCTAGCTAGTATCCAAAGACTCCCAGCAACTGCGCTAAGCTAGCTAAACAGACAAATGATATCCATACATTTGTCAGACTTTGGTTAGGTCGGAAAATAAAAGTATTTAAAGTATTGCCAGTTCATGACTCAATGTTGTTGCTAGCAAATCCAACTTATGTTGATTGCACAACTTAAATTGTACACCAGACATTTATTTTTGATCAATCATAATGTATGCAGAAATAAAAGCCGGTGTTATGTGCAATGGATCATCCACTGCAAGTATGTGCAAATATAATAAAGGGGAAAAAGGATGAGAAGAGGGAAATTGTATGGAAAATTAATTTAAAAAAACATTTAAAACGAATGCGGACAAATAGTTAAATGTGGACATTGCACCATGTGGATATATGTATTCTAACTCTGAACAGTAATTTCAGTCCTTTTTTTTGTTCAGTTCTGGATTTAAATATAGCTGAGGGCCGGAACCTCCCTGTCACGGTCGAAGGAAGCTAGGACACGAGATGCAGAGTGAGAGTAGGGAAACATCCTTTTTATATTCTTAGTAAGGCAGAACAACAAAAGATGAGGCACAACAGCAAACTGAGGCACACAAACACGACTGGCACAAACAATGATACACAACACAAAGATCCCACAGGGCAACTTAAAGAGGGTCCCCAATTAGAGGCAATGCGGTGTAGCTGCCTCTAATTGGGGACAATCAAAAACAGCGGCACAGAGATGCCTAGAAGCAGCCAGCCAGGACCTGACACGCTAATCTATCTTCAGCCTTTCAGACCAGGCTTATCACTCAGTCTGGGCTTGTTCACAACACTTAGACTTTTGGATGAAAATAGATATGGTTTCTGACTAAAAGACTCAGAACTCGACCAAGTCTTACAACTTCGTATTACGTGTCAAAGTCATATTGCAATTGTTTGATGGCCTGCAATGGGCATTCAAAAGGGGACAAATAAACAGGTAGACAGAGTTTCAGAGTGGAGGAGTAAAAGGGTGAGTCTTTACCCTTGGAGCTCACACAAAGAGACACACACACGCACACACATTGGACCAAAGGCAATAACAGAGCTTTATGATCCGTGAAAGAGGCCTTATCAACAGGTGAGTTATCATCTGTAGGATCAGAAAGTGTCCTAGAAGACTCTTCCACTTCCCCGCGTCCCTCTGATCATGCAAGGGAAACAGACCCAGGTTAGAGGTCACCTCCATTTGTGATGCCCGCTAATGTCCGTTTCATTGGGCTTGGGTTGATAGATGACATACCCAAGCTTCAATAGAGCCTGGATGACCGGGGCAATTTTTCCAACTGGTTTCACCCCAAGAGGTACCCAGTATTATGTTATATTTTACAGTTAGGTCCAACGTCGAACAAAAGTAGATTATTTTTATAAAGTAATATTTCAATGGCTGTCGTTTGTTAAGTACATTTGTACAGGTAATGTACAAATGGGAGACAGGTCAGAACCATTGAGATTTGACATAGGCTACACCAGCCCCTTCAGAATAGCGAGAAAGTTAACAAAAGACATCAATAATTCAAGAGCAGATAGACAGCTATCTTCAACAAAACTAGACAGCAAACAAATGAATACATATCGTATTGCTTGTCAGGTACATCAAGGATTTTCTTCTGGTATTTTTGTGTGCTTTATTGAATAGAGAAGGTAAGGAAACACAGAGGAGACAGTTTCTTCTGAAATACCAGAGAGTTGGATTCAAACCAACATTACAGCAGCTTGTGCTTCGGAGCCAGGGGCTGCTGGACCCCCCCATGCCCAGCCCAGAGTTAAGCTTAAGACATTATTGTTCACATATTTGCAAAAACTAACCTGGCAACATGCCTAACATAATTCAAATCTTATGATCCAGTGTAGAAGGGCATTTGGCTGCTTTTGACGATGTTAAAAACATTTAAGGGAAGAACACGAAACCATATTTCTTCATACTTCTCATTCCCCAGTGGGCATACAACCAACAACGCTGGTGTTGAGCGCACCATGCTCTACCAGTTGAACTACAAAGGACCCTGATGAAATACAAAAGACCCCAATAAACTACAAAAGACCCCAATGCATTGCTCATATATTCTTAGACATATAACTCTGAAAACAACAGTTACTGACTGGACAGATATCTAAGGAGAGTGGGCATGGATCAGATAAGGATATTATATTATGTCGTAAATCATTCGGCTTACAGTCATGTTCTATAGCCCATTGGGTATTTGATATCTCTACATTTTCATTTGTCTGTTATCCGTCGAAAAAATTATGATCATATGCTGTAATCCATTGCAGTTAGAGGGTCAAAGGTGATAGGGAGGATATTTTGCTTTCACAAAATATGAAACAAAACACATTGCTGAGGTAAAAGCTTCCAGAATGGATTTGCTTCCTCACGTAGAACCAATACAACCCACTGCCCCAATAATACATTTAAAGAAATAAAATGTGATCCTGCGACTCAGTTGATAGACCCACTAAAATGTGTGATTGAATTGTATAATCAAAACTGGCATGAAGCGTACAGCACGTGCCTCACGCTCAGCCTAGACACTCATTGCCCTTTTCCCACTCCTACACATTTCCACCACTTCAATTAGAGGGGGCTGACCTTTAGGCCTCCTCTGAAGGCCAATTTGCCGCTTTCTGGATGGGGCCACTTAAATCACCTCGCCAGTCTCCATCCCCATGTCATTGCTCGTGGAGTAAAAAAGGTTTTGCGTTTTTGTTCAGCGTGTTGTGAAGCCTTTATTTTGGAGTGTGTGGGTGAATTCCGCTGAGGCTGTGTCCTGGCTGAAACGGGCACTACGTTCAAATGCATTTAGTTCAATAAGTGTGTTAGGAAATGGGTTGAGGGAGACACACACTCACGCACACACACACACACACACACAGAATATATTTGTGTCCGAATACTTATGTATAATTTCACACCGGGCCACAAAGTCTTTGTAGTACCAGCTACGATATGTCAATGTCCTGAAAATGTATTGGAACTAGAGTAGCTCATGCAACTGCATGTATAACTGCACTTTAATTAAGTCTACTACTTATATTAACAGGGACAACGATACACTCATGGCAATGAAGGGGGACAATGATCGATTCCATTACAGTGCTCATGCAAGATGTTTAATTAGGTTCCCCGAACGTCTGGAGTCAAAAACTGACGCTTGCATAACAATATATTTGCTGCTTGACAGTTGGTAATGTATGCTGCCAGAATCACCCTCGCCCAGCCAAGAACAACGGCACTGCCAGTCTGCAGCAAGTGCACCTGGAGCCAAGTCTAGTGCCGGTTGGCATCTCAGGGGTTTTGTGGTACAATGCCAACATACCGTGGCAAAGCGCGGCATCCAGATCTCCGTGACACATCTTGCCAAAGAACAGATATTTGCCATGGTATGTTGGTCGCATACTACACCCCCTGGAAGCCTATTGCTCACGTCTAACACAGAGAACAATTAGATAAGGTATGCCCACAGATGTGTGTGTGTGTTTGTGTGTGTGAGAGAGAGAGTGCTTGTCATGTTCAAGATTCCCTAAATAAAGAACGGTCTGCCCAAGCAAGTTCCGCGTCCAGGATACTACATCAATCCCGAGTGTGCAGAAGAGATGGCCCGATAAGATCTGTCTCTCCTTCAATAATAACTGTCATCTGAGTGATCCTGAGCAAAGGCCTGTAGAGACTAAAGTCTGTCCTAGGGCTCCTTGAGGAAACTTACACTGCATTATAATCATCCTATTATAAAATATAATCGCCATTATTGGTGGATACAATAATTCACCTTTACACAGGTGTGAGGGAGCGATGTTAGGATGGCTCGTTAATTGCCCGTTAGGAAAGATATCCTGTCGGTTCCAAGTGTCCTCCTCTTTCGGCAGGTAGCTTAGCTTCTCAGGCCATGCTGTGACTGACAAGCAGACCAACACAATAATAAAAACATGGATGCCAAGGTCCTGCAGGTAAAAAAGGCAGGGCATGTTCCTTCACTTCTTGTCAGCTCCCTGGGTTACTAGGGTAAATGAGAGGAAAATAAAGAAGTGATATGCCTAGTTTCTCCAGAATTGTATTGAAGATGATCTATAATTACAGTATGATTTTCCAAGAAATGCTAATTAATGATGTTAAATAGTAAACACTTGCTGGCTATCAAACGTCTGATGTTTGCTTTGATAGCAAGCAAGTTTATTTATATAGCACAATTCATACATAGAAGCAGTTCAATGTGCTTTACAGTGAAAATAAAAATACAAAATGCAATGTAATTAAAACAGAGATTGTAACAATGATAGGCCAGCTCATTGTTTTATAGACTGATGACTTGCCAACATAAACTGGATACTGTCATTCTCCTTAGCATTCTTCAAATACACTTCCATCTCTTTGAAATATATATTTTTAAATGCTTTAACACTTATTTAAAATTTGGCTAAGAATCAAATGACGTGACAAATATGAATTCTTAAGAAGACATGTAGGAACAGTTTAAATGGTTTGAAGGTTGTGTTTGATTCAAAATGTTTTCGTTCAAACCTCCAGGAGGTACTGTAATTGTTTTGAACACTGAGACAGGGAAAATATTTGTTTTCTCTCTATAGAAATAATAAAAAATTGACATAAATAACAAGGTTCAATTGATTAAAAATGTAATACTTCTGTTAACTCACTAAACAGATTCTGGTTTGGTCAGCTTCCTACAGATCCAAATAAAACAGTATAAAAACCAAAGTTCAGGTCTGTCCACATTGAGCTAAAATTGTACTAACAGAAAACATAATTATTTCTATAGATTGAGTGAAAAAGGCAGGACAGTTGCACTTACAACTGATATTATGAAAAGAATCAAGAGAGATACAGCTCTGCTGTTAAATATTATTTCTGTTGACTTGAACGGCAGAGAAAATAAAAGTTGATACAGAACTAATGTCAAAACATCACATTCCTGTCAGTTCCCAATGCTTCTGTCTCCCATTGCAGGATCCTGCAGCTGTCTTGTCAAGCTGTTACCTTCTATTCTATTTATACTTCCTGTCTGCTTTTTTGACTGAGGAAGCTGCCCGCCGCTCCTCCACCCCCCAGGAAATGACAGAGACGAACCAATCAGGAGGAGCACATCTGTGACCTCAGCTCTTGTCTTTGTCTCTTCAGTAGAACCGTGCGCTAATTGGAAATAGTCCATGAAAAAAGTCCCCTCGTGGTCTGCCATTTGGATGTTTTGCGTAGTGCCTCGTTGTGAAAATAAACGTGTTTGATTCCAAACTAATTTTAAACAGCCTAGGAAGGATGTCACCAGAATAGGCACAGGAGATGAAAGACCTGTCTCGCACACGTGAGAGAAGGATGGCATCCTGTATTGACCATACACTAGAGGACACGAACAAAGCAAACAGCGACGTCGGCTTTTTGGTGCCTCAGCAAACGCTCAGATGCAATATCATTTGATGTGAAGGCAAATTGTTATGCACACTGAATGCGTTGAATACGAAATACCTATGTGAGGCAAGATCGCACGTCCAAAGCAATGATATAAATAAAATTATTGAGGGGTTTGTTTCTCTCCCCTTGCAGGGGATCAAGCAGATAAACCAGATGCCCAAGCGTTTAAAATCTGAAACCTGTGGAGATGTTTGTCATTTATTAAATGTTAAAATTTTCAAGACCTAATCCATTGTAGATTTCTAAGTGAGGGACATGAAGTCGATAAAGCTCCAATATTTATTAGCTGGTTAAGCACACACAGACACACGTTGTCAGTCATTAATTTCTACAAACCACAGGAGATCATAGGAGGTTTGTTCCGGCCCTTCACTGGTACCTCACTGAAACCAATTGTGGTCTAAATGTATAACACTGTGCAGTCCCTGGGATAGATATCACGTCTATTTAGATTTGTCTGCCTGCGAGACTGCAAGATTCTGGCTCGACATATCTAATTTGTTTTGGGGAAATATTGAGCAGATGGGCTCTAATCAAAGCAAAACATCTTTCAACTAGCTAGCTGTAGTCTGTGTGACTTTAATTTGAACTAGCTGTAGTCTGTATTTCTTGTTCGTTTCAATTAGCTAGCTAGTCTGTGTCTTTAATTTGAACTAGCTAGCTGCAGTCTTGTCTTTTGTCTTTAATTAACATTTTTTTAGGGACAAAGTGAAAATATTGACAGCATGCGATTTACCAAGCACACCAAAGATTAGTGCCTTTACTTAATTTCTATGCACTGTAACAGAAATCTCCCTTTCCATGATAATTTCCAATTAGTTTCACACAACAAAAACTGTGTTGGCTGCCTATTTGTGAGTCCACCTGTCTGTGTTGGAGTACATGTCTCTGTGAGTACGTCTTTCTGGTTGTTTGTCCATTGACAGTGAGTTTTGAAAGTCTAAAACCCTGCTGAACTTTTTCACATTTTGTCGTGTTAGTGCCATAGAATTTCGTACATTGAAATTAGGATTTATTCCTCTTATTTACACACCAAGCTCCACACTTTTAGGTCAGGGGCCTCATTCACTAAGCGGTTTGTGACTCTTTGTCTGGATTCAAAACTGACTGTGCACCTGTTTTAGATGGGATAGGGAGAGAGGCAATTATCCCTGCAGGTGTCATTGGTTGTATTTGATTGCCCTAAACACATGAGGAAGGCGTGACTGGGTCCCAAATCTACCCCACCTCGGACCTACCACAGGTTGGATGAAGTGTCTCTCTAAGTAGTGGCCATGGTTCCACTTTTCCACATTTTATTGTGTTATAACAAGAAAGCAAAATGGTTTTAATCAGGAGTTATTTACCCTGATCAACGCAAAAAAGTCCATAACGTCAAACCGAAAAATACAATCCGATTTCGAAATTAATTTCAAACATAAAACAGAAAATAACTGATTGCCTAAGTATTCACTGCTTTTGCCATGATAGACCTGATTGAGCATTTGTGCCAGTCATGGAAATAGCTGAATTCACATCAGTGTGCAGTTAAGTCCTTTCACATGACTTAAATACATGTTAAATACACCTGTCTCAGGGAGGTCCCACAGTTGGTTAGTACAATTCTAAAAATAATCAACATCATGAAGACAAAAGAACATTCAAAGAATATCCAGAACGCTGACGGGTCTTCAAATGCACCAATCCGGGGTAGGATATAAGAACATTTCCAAGGCACCAAATTTCCCCCGGAGCCCAGTGAGGCCCATTTTTAGGAAATAGAGAATATGGCACAAATGTGGATGTGTCCGGAACACGGCATCCTGAAAAACTGAGTATACATGCAAGAAAGGCACTCCTCAGAGAGACCACAAAGAGGCCTATGGCCACCCTACAGAACATACCGTTCCTATAGCCGAGCTAGGAATTCAAACGTATCAGCCTGAGAGTGCCATCCCTACCATGAAGCATAAGAGTGGCCATATCATGCTAGGCATGCTAGGAGTGTTCCTCTCTGAGGCAGGGCCTGAGAAGCTTGTCAAAAAGGCAAAATGGATGCAGCAAAGTACCAAGACATCCAGGAAGAAAACCTGCCTGTACCTCAATCCAATTGAGAATCTATGGAAAGAGTTGCCAATTGCTTTTCATCAAACATCCCCATCCAACTTGAGAGAGCGTTAGAAATGTGGAGGAGACTAATTCAAGCAGACAATGGCTGTAATTTCTGCCTCTACCAAACAGTGGCTCAAGATGATGAGTGCACCATGTGACATAATAACATGTGGAAAAAGGGGGGTGAATACTTTCGAAAGCCACTGTTTTTTTTGTCTGTCTGTGTTTCGGTGAGCAGTGCGCCAGTGTGAGTGTCTGTCTGTCTATCCATGAGTGTAGATGTCTCACTGTGTTACTCCATAATCATCCAGAGTAAGTTCATTTAGAAAATAGTTTTCATTAAACTTTCTATACTTTAATGGGATTACATCGTTATTCTGAATGTCTCCCTGTGGGATCATGAGCCCTATCATTACAGATAAAGACGTTAATGGAACGCCAAGGCAACAATGGAAATGTCACGGCATCACAAGGGGGGGAGTGGCCACGTATAATGCTTCTGGATCTCCCCTTTGACCCCCAGCAACATGAGTCAGCATTTTTTATTAGTATGATTCTATTTCAGACTGTCTTGGCATAAATGTGAATATTATTTTTAAATGTATGTTAACCCCAATATGTAATTGTCAACAATCCACTGCAGTACAATGAAAAACACATTTAACTACAGCCAGCGATTTCTTCACGCTTATTTTGCTACCATCTGGTACGAATGATCATGTAGCTGTTAATAGTCACTTCTTGTCAACCTGAGCAAGACCATTTGTAAATGTTAAGCGAGAAAAAAATCAACGTAAAGAATTCAATGAATATTTAGTTGGTCAGATCAGAGTATTGTTTTACTGCGTCGTTCTCCTGTGCGCCACAGTCTGCATTCCACTGGCCACTTTACAAAATGATCTATTCACTTTGGAATGCAAAAACTCAACTTCTGATACAAATTAGCTACTTTTGGCAACTTGCCCAACAAACTAGACGAGAGTGTAGCATATCATAATTGTCCTGTAGTTACAAACTAGACGAGAGTGTAGCATATCATAATTGTCCTCTAGTTACCGTCTCTGCTATTATACAAACCTAAACAAAAAACAGAAATTGTTTTTCCCATTCAGAAACTGAAGTGGTTTTATAGCCAGTGTTATCATTTTGTGTGAAGTTTAAAATTAAATCACTTGTTCTTTAAACATGTTGCCCCAATGTCTCAGATTTCAAAATCAGAAAACATTTCCACTATCTAAAAGTTACAGCAACTTTAGTAACAACATAAGCAATGTTTTCTTTAATATTTTACAAACAAACAGCATCAAAAAATCTCCTGATTTAAGAGGAAGAGACAGGTGAAACAGAAGTTATATTATCCAAAAAACCCTCCTGGTTTTTTATGTCGTCTATAGACAAACGATGTATGTGCCTATACACTGGCGTTGAAAGCAACTTGTTAGCCCCACTAGAACTTCTGAGATTTACATGAAAAAAAGGCCATAGTATATTTCTAAAATCTCCTCTCGGTGTTAGGCCTTGTGGATCTTTTATTTTACAGTTCATCTGGTTGCTTTTCCACAATATTTTTAATATAATTGTGCTTTAGATATGCTTTTATTTTTAGAGTTATGGTTAGACTCTCTCCACCTCCATGCACTCGTATTTTGAGTGTTATACATTTGCCAGAAAAGAGAAAGAAAACACATTAAACAAAGTTGAAGATGAATTTGACTAATATAATTTTTTTATTCAAATTGTCTATAGATACCGTGATAATATCGTTACCGTGAATTCTTTTGGCCATGATAATCGTGTAGAGATAATCTGATATCGTGACAGCCCTACTCAATAAGAGACATTCGCTCTTCTTGGCCGGCTCCGCTTTAATGCGGTCCGGCCAAAAAAACTGACTGGCAACCTGCCCTGGTATGTTGCCAGTGGTGTTCCCCTCATTGATAACAAGGAGTCGACACCTCTTGCTTGTCCATAAAGACTGTATGCTATGCATATTGAAATACAGATTAAATGTGGCTTCTAGGGTGTGGCATCTACACTAAATCAACCTTGAGAATCAGGCTCAATGGAATTTTGTACCTGCTGAAACAGCAATATGTAATTGCATTGAAAGAACTTCATTGACCTCGAAGCCATCAAATGGTTGTGTAGTTAATTAGGGTGATGTTTTGAGGCATTCATTAGGCTGTGTCCAGTGGCTGTGGTATTTGGATCGTAGACATCTAGAAAGCCAAAGAAATCTCTGAAATGGAACTGGCACATATAGCTACATGATACAATAGCACAACATGCGTTTTTGCAGCACGTAACACGTCAACCCACAAACCCCGCCCAGAGTCCTAAAGTCTGGGGTTTGGCACTTGACCATGGCCTAGTCACCGCCTGGCGCTGGCCGGTGTCTATGGAAATGGAAACATTTCTGGGCTATCGGGTAAAATACCAGTGTTTGTCACCAGTGTAAACAAGGCACTAGAGAACTTCCAACCAAACTTTGGTCCTCACCCCTGGTGGAGGGAGTTTATCCAACGTTAGCTTATCACTCACAAGACGAAACGGCCCATTAGTGCCACTTCTATCATTGCAAGAAATCGTAATCACGTAAAGGTAAATACATTTGACTAGTGCATAACCAACAGGCACACCTGTTGTATGCCCCTGATAATGAGAAAACACTCTAGACCACACACAGATACATGCAATGTAAGGATGCCCCCAGGACGTCTCCCTAGGGAGGTGTTCCAGGCACGTCCAGCTGGGAGGAGACCTCGGGGTAGGCCCAGGACTAGGTGGAGAGATTATATTTCGAAACTGGCCTGGGAACACCTCGGGATCCCCCAGTCAGATCTGGCAAATGTAGCTTGTGTAAGGGAAGTCGGGTCGCTGCTGACTCCGCGATCCGACAACGGATAAGCGGATGAAGATGAGATGAGATCAGTGTCTCCATGTTCCTACATTCCGTGTACAAGGCTGCACCTCCGAATGGACCCGCCTACACTTCACACAGTGAAATGGTGGACAGAAGAGGCGGACCTCATTGCTTTCAGGATACAGAGCGGCTGATGTTCTGAGATTCATCCGCTTACCTAGGACACCACCAGCAGCACAGCAGAACCCCTTTAGATCCTAATGGAAGACATTGGATGAGCAGGGTGACACAGAACTTTCTGAAAGCCCGAGGGGCTTGCCTTCGAAGTCACCATGAGTCACCCCAAAGGTGCACTGACAAGACAGGTAAACTAAAGCCAGCGTTCTCAGATCCATCAAGGACGCGATAAGGAAATCCATGTAAAAATGACAGCACACCATCACTGACCAAAAGACACACCAGCTACCTTCTCGCTTCCCGAGGACGCTGCCAGGGACACGCTTTAAAATAATGAAGGCTTGCAAAGAAGCTGTTAAAGATCGTCATCCATACGTTTTTTTGTAGCACCATCATGTTTAGCACTATTTTACCCTCCAGTATTCATAGCCAAGCACAGAGCACTGCTTCTGGACATCCCCATGTGCAACTGGATACTGGACTTTCTGAAGGTCAAATGGTGAACAGAGAGAACTGGCAATGAACCATCTTCCTCACCAACTCTTAAAACTGGGGCCTCCCGAAGGGTGGGTCCTCAGCGGATGGCACAGCTCTGAACAAATCCATCGACCAACGTCCATCATTTAGTTCAAATGTGGCAAGGTCCAAGGGGGTGAACCGTTTTGAGAGCCACACTGTACGTGAGAATTAATTGGTTTATGTTATAACTTTTTGCAAATACGTGCTGGGATAACGTTTTAGGGTTGATAATGAGCTGAAATAATTCATGCTTAAAATGCAGTCCCTTGCTCCTGACATTTTGTCAAAGGTGCAATGTACTCAAGGCTACCTCTGTCCTTTTGGTTGTTATTCTGTCTGTGTCTCTTCATTTCTACCTATCCATCTTTCTCTATTCATCGATCAGTCTGTCAATCTGTCTGGGTTTTTGTTATCATCTTCCTGACTATTTTACTTTTTGTCCCTGTCTGTATATTCCCCTGTCTGTCTACATTTCTGCTTGTCTGTTCATATATATGCCTGAATATCTGTCTGCCTGTCTGTCTTTTCACTTGTTTGTCTTTGTGTCTGCCTGCCTGTCATTTCATCTATCTCTTGTCAGCCTGTCTTTCTGTCCTTTTGCATGTCTATTCATCTGTATGCCCGTCTCCTTGCCTGTCTGTCTATCTATTCACCAGTCTGTCTGTACCTTGCTCCTCCCTCTGTCAGTCTGTCTGTTTCTCAGCACATGGATGCCTGTTAATCTGCCTGTAAAAATGTGGCCTAGTTGTCTTACCACAGCCTGGTCTGTTCCTATGTTTTCCAGTTTGCCCCCATTTGCTTTCCCAGGCTGACTGCCCTCTCACAGTGAACCTACACATATTCCACTGCTGATGCTGTACTTTGGCTGGCTTCTTTCCTCCCCATAGAATCATTTCTGTTTGTCTCATTCCTCTTTCTTGCCCCCCCCCCCCTCTCTATGGTATTCATTATTCCCGGTCACCCCACTTTCTCTCTGTATCTTTTTCACTCGCTTCCCTTTCCATCTCTGTCCCTCTCGTTCTTTTTCTTTCACTTTTTTCTCTTGCTCTCTTTTTTTACTCTAGCTCTTGCTCTCTCATCGTCTCGCTCTCTTTCACTCATTCCCCATCTCCCTATTCTGTACTCTTCTTTCTCTCTCGTTCTCTCTCCCTCACCTGCACTTTCTTTCACTCACTCTCTGCCTCTCCTCTCTCTCTTTCACTCACTCTCTGCCTCTCCACTCTCTCCCTCTCCTCTCTCTGCCTCTCCTCTCTCTCTTTCACCCACTCTCTGCCTCTCCTCTCTGCCTCTCCTCTCTCTGCCTCTCCTCTCTCTCTTTCACCCACTCTCTGCCTCTCCTCTCTGCCTCTCCTCTCTCTGCCTCTCCTCTCTCTGCCTCTCCTCGCTCTGCCTCTCCTCGCTCTGCCTCTCCTCTCTGTCTTTCACCCACTCTCTGCCTCTCCTCTCTCTGCCTCTCCTCTCTCTGCCTCTCCTCTCTCTCCGTGTACCTCTCTGTCTCAGGGTGCATTTCCCTGCCAGGCAGATTAAACCAGCTGTCAATCAGCAGGGGAAAGGGGAGGGGAGGTTGGTGTCAGCTGCAGGGCTGGAAGATAGTAGAAGAGTATCTGTGTGTGCGTGTGCACACGTCTGTGTGTATGTTCCAGGTGAGGAAATGTCTGTGTTCTGAAAATATATGGTATATCTATATGCATGTACATGAGCGTGTCAGTTGACGGCTCTCTTTTGGAAATTGGTCGTGTGATTCCGGGCATGTTTCTGTTAACATGTGTATTCCGGGCATGTTTCTGTTAACATGTGTATACATGTGTATGTCAGAGCCGATGTACACTGTGTTCAGAGTGCATTGGACTAGAGGCTGTGGTTCCAATCAAATCCACTCCTCCTGTCTGTTTATTTGATCAGATAACACTGCCTGCATGGCACGCCACGACGCCAGTCCTGTTAAAATTATGCCACTCTTTGATTGAAGCGGCATGCTTCGCCAAGAGCACTCTGACATGACACTGTGTGAAGTGTGTTTGGGTGGATGGGATGTATTTTTAACCCTAATGCAAGAAAAAAATTACCGCTCACGCCCATCAAACAGATACTGAAAGAGGCCCTGATGCTCCCTCTACTGTAACACAAAGTCATGGTGATGCTACAGTAGACATTCTTCCCTGCATTCTTCGCCTGCTGCCTGCGAGACAATTTGAAAGATCTCCGTCGCCTCCATTTTCCCCTATAGTGAATCATTTAAGTAATAGAAATAAAAGCATATGTCTTCGCCCGTAACCATGGTGATGAATGAAATTGTCAGCAGGGGTAGAAGGAAGATGGGGAGCAATGGGGAATCAAAACATTTATCTACACTAGGACTGCGAAAGTAATTGCCAGCGATTCTTGTGAGTTTCATCTTGAGGCCTATGTTCACGACAACAGCAAGACAGCCAGACTGCATGACAGCAGGAAGAAGGTCCACGTCTCTACGGATACGCCGGAAAGGGTTTTCTTCTCGTGTGTCATTTTCAACTTCATAATTGTGTGTATGTGTGTGCGCGCGTGCGTGCGTGCGTGCGTGCGTGCACATGCATGTGGGAATCACGTTCTAAAAGTCTTGGCGTGGTGCCGCTCGAGGAGCTGTGTGTGCAGACACACTTATCAGCCCCCTTCATCTCCCCGCGCCGCCATCCATCACGCTAACACAGATCTCATGGCTAGCCGGACAAAACCATCCACTGTACCGGGCTTAACCGGGCCCTGTTGTGTTGGAAACTTGAGCTGGGTCAGGGATGGCTGGTGGACAGTGGAAGGCTTCATTCTCAGTCAGCCATCCAACGGCACAAAGCTGGTTCTCAGATCATCCTCCCGGGGCCAGACCACAAACAGCTTCTGATCCCCTACCTCCCCCACCTCCTCTCTGTTCCCAGGGCTGAACCACAGACAGCTTCTTATCCCCTACCTCCCCCACCTCCTCTCTGTTCCCAGGGCTGAACCACAGACAGCTTCTGATCCCCTACCTCCCCCACCTCCTCCCTGCTACCAGGGCTGAACCACCGACAGCTTCTGATACACCCCCCACACCTCCTCCCCCTGTCCAGGGCTGGGGCAGAGGGCCTGGGTTAGAGGGCCTGGGTTAGAGGGCCTGGGGTAGAGGGCCTGGGGTAGAGGGCCTGGGGTAGAGGGCCTGGGGTAGAGGGCCTGGGGTAGAGGGCCTGGG
>JACXGJ010005288.1:0-39865 GCA_016801105.1 Esox niger
TTGATTGGCAAGTCATTCCAAAGAAATGGAGCTCTATAAGAGAAAGCCCTGCCTCCGGCTGTTTGTTTAGAGATTTTTGGTACGATTAAAAGGCCTGCATCTTGTGATCGAAGGTTACGTGTAGGTATGTATGGCTGGATCATTTCAGCGAGGTAAGTAGGAGCAAGTCCATGAATTGATTTATAGGTTAACAATAAAATAAATAAATAAATAAAAATCGGCCCTAACCCTAACAGGCAGCCAATGTAAAGAAGCTAGTACTGGAGTAATGTGTTCAAATTTTTTTGTGCTAGTTAGGATTCTAGCAGCAGTGTGCAGCACTAATTGAAGTTTATTTATTGATTTATCAGGGTAGCCGGAAAAAAGAGCATTGCAGTAATCTAATCTTGATGTAACAAAAGCATGGATTCGTTTTTCCGCATCAGTTTTTGATAGAAAGTTCCTGATTTTTGCAATGTTTCAAAATGTTGGTATCCCTTTTTATAGCCTTGTTCCACTTTCGAACACAAAGCAACCACACTGAGGTTTGAAATCATGAGACACAATTTTATTTCCCATATGCCTGAAACAAATACCTGCAAAGTCCATCCCACAGTCTTATGGTAGACCTGGATAGAGGCTGACCAATTGGTTAAGGTTGATTAAATAACAGTTTGGAGCTGGAAAAAGCTGATAGCCGATTAATTGGCCGATACCACCACCCCACACTGTCAGAAATGTACAATCTTTGACTTTATTAGCCTTTTTTCCCCACTAACAATAAGGCAGACATGTTTTAAACAGCCATATAATATCCTACATTTAAACAGAGATACAACACAAACTCTATGTTAAAAACCTCTCTACAAATGGGTGCAGAAGAGCATTTGAAAGCTCTGCGTAAAGTTATAGGATCAGACCTTTAAATGAAACTTGTTTGCTTCTAAATATCAGTATGTTTATACTAGGGATGGGCACGGAGAGTCAAATATTCAAACACCCAAAATGTATTTAGAGCTTGAATACTTGTGTATGTATTCAATGAATTCCCAGTTTCTACGTATATGGGTTAGGGGGATTTTGTGTTGAAATAAATAGACTTGAATGTTTTTTTCTAAACACTTGGATTCCAATCTATCATTTTTACATGACACACACACACACACACACACACACACACACACACACACACACACACACACACACACACACACACACACACACACACACACACACACACAAATATTTGGCCGCAAAACACGAAGTAAAGTTCAGCTGTGGAATTGAAAGGCGGTTGAGAGTGCAGAAAACGTTAAGCTAAGCAAATATTATATAGCTGGATAGCTTAGCTTACTAGCTTCTCTGCCTATGATCTTCCATCCAAAAATCTCAATGTTGTGTGTTGATTAATATTATCTTGTAGTTCTGTAGTTGAGTGTCAACCACAAGGCTTCCTCCATATACACTGTCTCTGTCTCATGTAACACAGCAGTCATTGATCTGATGTTACATGAGAACACCTCATCCTTCCAACGTTATGAAGTAGCACTCATGTGGTATTGGTAGTTTTTACAAACATGTATTTCGGTTACCCGAATACTATTCAAATAACAAGAGATACTATTCGGAAAGTAAAATATGGTGCAACGCACATGCCTAGTTTAAGCCTAGTTTAGAATTGTTTTGCAATGCACTATAATGCAGCCTAGTTTCTCAAAATTAGTATTTAATAGAAAATGCATTTCAGTAGCTTATTTGTTGGATGAAATCTGATCGACAAAATAAATAAAAAAAATCAAACGTGTAAATATTTTGACTCATATTGTAAATCAAATGTTGTCATTTCGATCCATATTTCCTAATTAGATAATGCACATTATAATGTACGGATATAAATATATGCTGTTCCATTGCATATTAACATGTATGCTGGAGTTGCTGTGGGAGTGTGCAGTTTTTGAATCTCCTTCCACGCTTAGTCACATGACCCTCAGGAATGTCTAACTGAAACAGAGGAGGCTAGCTGTTTTCTTGGCAACAGATCATATAGGTTACACAATATTCATCTATTTAATATGCTATTAATCTATTTATTTGGCATACAGTAAGGGAAAAATGTATTTGATCCCCTGCTGATTTTGTACGTTTGCCCACTGACAAAGAAATTACCTCATCTCAGCTCATTACCTGCATAAAAGACACCTGAGAGCCAAAAATCTTTCTGATTGAGAGGGGGGGTCAAATACCACATAGAAATGCATATCAATGTATACAATTTTGACATGTGTTTCTGGATTTTTTGGTTCACTGTTCAAATAAACCTACCATTAAAATTGTAGACTGATCATTTCTTTGTCAATGGGTAAAGGTACAAAATCAGCAGGGGATCAAATACTTTTTCCCCCCTCACTGTATATTTGAAAGAGAACTTTGGTGGGGAGAAATGAACTGAAACTGATACTACTTGAATGCCACTAGTCAGCCTTGCTGTCCAATCAGCTGATCCAACGTCAACCCTGGGACTGCCAGGTTTAGCCCATGTTTTCTGACCTTATCGCCAGAATAATGCCTTGAAGGTGTTTTCATGGAATGGAGAATTGCTTTCTGAGAAAAATCTCTCTGATTTAGTTTAGACTGAAAATGTAACTTAATGTCTGTCGTGCCAGTATCTCATAGAATCAAGTGCCATTCTATGTGGTTTTTAACAGTTGTTTAGATTACCATCAGGAGTTCATCACCAAAAACATTTTCAGCAAAAGCGACGCCCAAATGATCAGGTATGGTCATTGGCCCATAGTTGCAATAGGCTTGTACTCACAGCTAGACAAATTCTAACAATCCTGCTCGCTAGCAAAACAGAGCGCATGATTTGTTTGGCAGAGCAGCAATCTTCAGTCTATTGCATTAATAGCGTCAGTCAAACAATAACCTTACCATGCTCATAATAATGAATACCTCTGTCTTAAAAGTAACTTTCATTTAAATACAGCAATTGCTTGTAAAAGGTCCTATTGGCGCCGATTAATCAGTCGACCCCTAGTCCAGGCCATTCGAATTGATGGTTTGTCTTACTGCTTTGATAACTAAACAGTTAGTGACATCTAGTGGAGAATGGAGGAACCACAGAATATCCTACCAGGCCTCAGGCTAATTTTCAAATGCCAGGGTGACTGTTACACTGAAAAACAGCACATGAAGACACTTACACTTGGGTTTTGAAGTCTTGGGTGGGGTCGCTTGGGGCATCATCAAAGATCTTGTCAATGTTGGAGACATACCTGCATCACACACACAACACATAAGTTAACATTGCTCCGCTCCGTTAGATCTCCGTGTGTCTACATCAGGGCTGTCAAACACCTGATATGGGTTGTTGTTAAATCCCATCAAGACTGAGACAGCCAGGTGAGGGTGTTTATCCTTTAATAATTTGGGAGTAAAGTACAGAATGAGGACGAGTGACACACTCGCACCAAATAGAAAACCTCATTCTGCGGTAATGTCAAACAAACTCGAAACGTGTTTAAGCCAGAGGAGGATGGTTACTCACTTGCTCTGGAAGTCCGGCACGGTGAAGATGACCTGCATGACAGAGTTGAGGTAGCAGCTGTTTCCCAGGTTCTTCATGCCCGTAAGCCCAGGGCCAGACAGGGGCCGCAGAGTGGCACCAGACTCCTGGATCACCTCCCACTCCCCAACACGCTGGTTTACCGCTATCTCCAGCTCCGTCATCGTGCGCTCCGTCTGTGGAGAAAATGAGACATGAGGAATATAACTAAGTGAGCAAAGCAGAGAAAGATAGGAAAGGAGATAAAGGGGAAGAAACAGGGTGAGGAAATGCGAGGAAAAGACATTGGTACACAAAATGTAGATTACTCTCCTCACAATCAACCAGTCTCTCATTCTGTAGCTTAAGCACACAAGGGCTATTCAAAATGCAACGATCCGCTATAAACCTATGGATAGAAACCCTTTAATAAGGTACTAGACTTAAGCAGTACCACAGACCCATTTTGACCTAATAACCAAGGCAGGGTAAGTACAGGCTTGTAAGTATTCTCTCGGCCAGTCAGAGTTGATCATCATAAAGAAAACAGGGAAAGCCAGTAGATTTGAAGTAAACATGCATTGATGGAACTTAAGGATTTTGAACGTGGGGCAATCTGGCCAGCAGGCTGCAATATACAGCTTCGGCAAAAATTAAGAGACCACTGTACCTTTATCTTTCCATTCCCCAAAAATTGGAAAGGAAGGTATTTAGTGAGCAACAGAAGGATTCATATGAAGAGACTATGAAAAATGTAACACCTCACTCATAACCTTCCTTATTCTTTCCTTTCTAAAAAAGTTGAAAAGGTACAGTGGTCTTATAATGTTTTCCAGAGCTGTAGACCAGACCGAATCCAAAATCTGTTCCCTGTGACATCTGAAAAGGCAACATTTCCCCAACCAGTGGGAAAGGAGAATTTACATACATTTACATACAGTTTATTCTCTAACTTGTTTGAAAATACTAGCCACTGCAGGTTCCTATCCCAAACTTGTAAGAAATACTGTAGACTTTACACTGTGTCTAAAATAACATCACCCAATGCTCGTTAGGTTTCTTAGGTCTATAATTTGAATTGATGGTTGTTTATCACTGACTGCTCCCAATAAGTCATTAATTAGAAGTACTGTGTTGTGTAGACATTCCACCTAGCTTCTTAAAATGGATATACTAACTGGAAGTCGCCCTGGATTTACGTGTTGTTTGGTCATTTAATGATACCTTACCATTCCATTAAGTGAACTCAGAATATCCTGCTTTTTAGTCCCAGGGGAGAACTGGGTGCCTGCAGAGGGCATGTATGGATGCCTAACCTTTTCCATGGTCATCATGTCGATACCGAAATGGGCCAGGTGTTCGGGGAGCTTTGGGTCAAGCACCATATCATCCTCATCGTAGGAGTACACATCTGGAACGCACACAGTCAGAAGGCTCAGAAAATACAAACTTGACAAGCTGCTCATCTCCATTTCAAGCTCTTGGAGAGAACTGGCCCTGGGAGATGCACTGGGTTAAGCGCTAGTATCCCCATGTCCCACATGTCGACCTCACCAGCTCCGTCGGGAGTGATGGTGCCCAGCTTCACGGCCAGGGGGTGCCCAGTCTGCTGGAAGTGCAGAAGGGCGTGGTTGTTCCCCCCGGAGCCGTCAAAATACCGGCGGCCACAGAACACCCTGCCATCCGTCAGGTTCATCCACAGGTTCTCCTGAAGGTCACACACCTCACACCGCCAACCGCTGAAGGGGGAGGGATGGGAGACCGGGAGAGAGGAAAACTAATTTGGCGATGGATAGACAGGAAGATGGAGAAATGTCCCAAAAAGCTCTGGTTCTAACTCCCACTCCCGATGACACCGGCCCAGAACGACTACGGGTCCAGACTCTCACCTGGGCGGGATCTTGACGCCGTTGTCCAGCTGCTTGAGTTCGGCAGCGTGCCGGGACTCGGCCCGCACCTCGCCGTCCCACTGCTGCACCTGCAGGGCGTGAGACACAGAGTCGGCCGACATCAGCCCCGCCATGGCTAGAGACACCTAGAGGGAGACATGCAGGTTCAGGAGAGATCAGGAGAGAGGTCAGGGAGCAAGTAGAGAACAGGCAGGTCTTAAGGCCTAAATATGGTATGTAAGTATGGTCTTTACATTATGCACCTCTCCCTAGCCCTTGAGTGTACGCATACGCAGGTGTAATACCGACTATCGTGTTAAACTGAGTAACGTTTCTTATGAAGTTCACCTCCACCACAAATAGCATCTATGAACTGTATGGCTTTTGCCACTGGCCGTTTTAACCGCATATTTACCATTCGTGATTGACATTGATACAATAACAACTGTATCAATATAGGTGACTATAACCGACATTTACATCTAATGAAGATGAGAGAATCGTGCAACCAGCAAAGTGTTTGACAATCCTGAAGTTAGAATGCTAGGCCATCATTCGAAAACCCACCCGAAATAGTCTCGATATAATAGTAAACTAGTGACGGCCGTTCTTTTAGCAGCTGGATATTATGCTAGCAGTGCTAACGCAGATATTCTTTTTCAAAATACATAATATACGTTATATAGTATTACGACTATTTCTGGTACATTCCATGATTCTCTCATCTTTTGACATTAGTCTCATCTTTTGACACGTTGGTTATCGTCACCTTTATTGATAGTCATTGTATCAAATGTATGTTGTAATGCCATGAAATAAATAAAAATATGTTCTTATGACATGAAATAGCTTTGGCAGACTCGCTAGCAATTGCTCAATAATTGACTATTCCAGAGAGTTAGTAGATACTGGTAAAGCCTATTACTGGCTAATACGCTGTTAAAACAGCCAGTGGCAAACACCATACAGTTCATAGATGCTCTTTGTGGTGCAGGCAAACTTTGTAAAATATGTTGTCAGTATAACTGTATCAATATCATTCACGAATGGCCAATTAGCTGTTGAAACGGCCAGAAGCAAATTAGGATTTGTTCAGGGTAGACACAAGGCTATACAGACAACCTTGAAATGTACAGCTCTGTTGAGTAGTGGTTAACGACACAGCCTTCCACGTGGGTGAACCGGGTTCGAATCTTGACGGCAACACTTTCTATTGCGGGCCGGCTGAACTAGGCTTGCCTGGTTTCTAGTTTTACATACTAGATTGTTATCTACATGCCCATTTAAATGTCAATGATGACTTTTATTGTGATAATCAAAATCTTAGTGCTGCCAACATATCTTGCTGCTAAAATAACACTAGTGAAGCCTTGTTTGGCCATCACTACAGTAAACAGTTTCATTTTAGGTTTCCCATCGCTACAGAAGGTTGTAGCCAGT
Source organism: Esox niger (assembly GCA_016801105.1). Lineage (NCBI taxonomy): Eukaryota > Metazoa > Chordata > Actinopteri > Esociformes > Esocidae > Esox > Esox niger. The sequence continues at coordinate 6,856 of JACXGJ010005288.1, forward strand.
GAAGTTTTTGTCTATTCTGAACCAATATTCTATACCCACATGCCATTTTAACTGCCGATTAGCCATTTGTGAATGACATTGAGTATCTATCCATATATGCAACGATAACTGACTTTTTTGTCAAGTGAAAAGACGAGAGAATCATGCAGGTAGCGAAGTGTTTGTCTCCCCTGAACAAATCCCTACATCCACCAGAACTGTTATTTTGGGGTTCCTATTACGTAGCTACATGAAGATATAGTCAGCTACGTTTTTGTCTGTCCTGACCCTCATGCATAATGTGTGCTTGTAATCAGCGTTATTAGCATCGTCCAATTAACTGAAGGGAAACAGTTTGTAACGCTTTTGCGAAGCTGCAGTGCAAAAGTTAAACTACTCAAAAACACATCAAACTACATTCAGTAATCTGTCGCGGTAGCATTGTTACACTGACGAAACAGCCAGCAGAATTGGCTGATTTCAAACAGGCACTAGCAAACTATTTCCTATAGCCACTATACAAAGCTTCTATTCGTCAGCATTGATGTCATCAAGTTGAGAGTGAACCTTAACAAGCTGTGAAGACAGGTTGCTAAGCCAAGCTTTTAAAATGAATGCTAGTTCACACTTATATTATTGCTATATTTTTGCTTTATATTTTTCTTATACATAGATGTCGTGTGTCATGTCACAAGAAATTCATTGCGCAAGATAATGCGGTATTATTCCGTGCATTTGCTCAACTTTGAACTTCTGGATTTCCTTCTATTGTATCGATGTCGACTTCTGCCTGCTCATTTGCATCTTGGATCTTGAGTTTATTCAATTCTACCTGCTCCGCAATTGGGATGATAACTATGCCTCTCGGAGAATCAATGGAGCAACTTCGCCAGAGACATACAATTATTGCGAGAAACATTTTAATAGAGGATTGCGACCCAAATTCAATTAGAAAGAGGACGAAAGGCAAATCCAATTCCATCAAGTAGACCAGTTCATCTCATTAAGATAAGACAGACTAAGTAATACATCTGACTGCTATGTTATAATACACAAAGTACACATTGCCTCTGAATATTCTGGGCAAGGGTTGGAGATAAATGTGTTCACCATTGCCCACCTTTAGCTGCTGTCCAAGCTTCTATTCTGTTTTATCATCTCTTTATTATGGTTAGAACAAGTCTCTCTCCCCCGAAAAAAGTTATTCATGCTTGTATTCAGAGTCAGACATAACATATATGCATTTTCCTTTCTCAAGCAAATTAAGTTTGACTGTCGGGTGTGAATTTTAAAGATGAAATAGGTAACTTGCTTTTTAGCCAGCGAATACTAACTTGTGTACTATGTATACACTTTTCCCTAACAAATGTGTGGACTGATAAAATTGTGAACAAAACTGACCAGTAAACACAGGAAGTACCCGTTTATTTTAAATGAGAATATAATCGCACAAATTAAAACGTTATTTCGAGAAAGGCAACACCGTCATGTTGTTTGAGGAAAACAACACCACATAGTTTAAAGTGTTTTAATATAGTTTTCTGCTTGCGATGGAGCTTTGCAATGGCGGTACGTATGATTTCCATTCATGAATTTGTATGAAGCTGATAAAGATAAATACTGACTGAGACTCAGCTGAATAATAGATTGTTTTAAGCAATGACAGTGCCTGAAGGACAACCTCAGGGTAAGGCGACAGTCACCTAAATATGATTTTTGTACAAACTGTCAGCAACTTCAAGAGTGTAATGGCAGAATGGAATGTCAATTCTTGTTATTGTGATCTATGGCAAATATTTATATGACTTAATTATATATAGTGTGCTTTAAAAGCTTACAGTGCATATAGTAGATAGAATAAAAACATTCCATATGTTTTAAGAAATGTTCGATATCTCCTGTATGGAAAAATTGTTATATTTGAAAGGCCAATAGAATAATTAGATTTTTTAGAGAAGCAACAGCATGTGAGTTTTCCATGCAAAAATCATCTCTGATAAAAGACTAAATGACCACGGCAAGGATAAGGACGCCTTCCTCACACAGAAGGCTCAGACTAGAAAATAAGCAGATCACACTAAAAATGACCCCCAAGCAGTTAGCTGACAGTGTCTCACCCGCTCTCGCACAACGTCTGGCATGGCGGTGAGGTTGTCCGCTGTCACTTCCTGTCGGTCAGGGAAGAGGACCACCTTCACTTCTTCCTCATACTGTTCCTGCTCCACATTGAACCCTCCCTCGATTCCTGAGAGAGAAGCAGAGTTATTTCTGAAGGATTCAATGGAAAAAGTTAGGAGGCTGGTTTGTAGCTGTTACCTATGGCCAGTCGTAACTGTTACCTATGGCCAGTCGTAGCTGTTACCTATGGCCAGTCGTAGCTGTTACCTATGGCCAGTCGTAGCTGTTACCTATGGCCAGTCGTAGCTGTTACCTATGGCCAGTCGTAGCTGTTACCTATGGCCAGTCGTAGCTGTTACCTATGGCCAGTCGTAGCTGTTACCTATGGCCAGTCGTAGCTGTTACCTAAGGCCAATCATAGCTGTTACCTATGGCCAATCGGGTAGGCTTCTTCTTGGGCGGGTCACCGGATCCAGAGTTGTTGTCATCTTCCTTCTAGGGTAAATTACAGTTCAGATTCAGTGAATTGAGTAGTCTCCATTTAAAATACTTTTTACTGACATTGTAGAATGTGAAATGAAGAAGTTGACCTTGCAAATCAATAACCAAAAGGAAGCTGATATTATAGCCAGGTGAACTGGTCTAACAGAACAATTATATCTGAATGTTAAAACCAAGCGAAAAAGAACAGCCAGTGTGTTATCTGGCTGCTGTCAGCCAGAGGATTCAGTTAAAAGAACCACCAGAGTGTCGCTCACTGGAGCTTTGCGGGTCCGGGTAATGTGCAGGTAAGCCCGTTGTCCGCTCCTTGTGTGGTGTCTATCCACATACTGGCTTCCAAATCCAAGGAAACTGTTCATGCATACGTACAGGCCTCCCTCACTCTCCTTGGACAAAAAGAAAAACAATTGTGAGAACATGTCATTTCATTGTTATTATATTGCCCGACTTGGTAAATGGAAAACCAAATACAGTAGTGTAGTTTCTCCCACCTCCAGTAGTACTACCACGCAGCCCGTAACGTTGACTCATGACAACAGTTGTTGACAGTGCAATTTGGTAGCATGCTAACTAGCAAATTACCTGGCCAACAGTTGAAATGGCAAGTCCACTGACAGCTACAGATACAGCAAGTTAGTTAGCTAGCTGGCTAATGTTCGCGTTAAACTTACGCGTAGCCCTAAAATGTATCTACTGACCATGAAGTCAGTGGAAAGCGTAATGTAAGCCTCATGATAATCACAGAACATTTTGATGGAACACTGGCTTGGTGTTCAAAGCTTGTCTAATGGTGAAGCTGTAGTTGTACAGCTAGTTAGCTAGCTACGTAGCCAGCTGATGTTTCTTAATAATATAGGTAGCGACTTTTGCTGGCTAACGATAGCTAGCTATCGATAGCAAGCTAGCTAACGAGTAAGCTAATATTATTGTTGTGATATGAAATCCAATTTTAGTTTGGTAGTTGTACAAATTATAAAAAGGCAAATAAACAAAAATAGCCTAAAATAAACAGTAATTGTGACGTTTGCAACGTACCTAACGTTACTAAAATGATGAGATGGGTTGGGTTACTCACCGGAGAGGAAAATGACAAGGCGCATTCGTCTTTGTGGACACGGTCTCCGGGCCTCGGAACCCGAATTGTGGACAGAACCGACATCAAAACATCGCTAACCTCCGCCATCTCAAGCTAGCTAATTTTGCCTTCCAGTTGGACACTTGTTACTCTGAGATTGGACCCCAGCGTTTGATTCCCCTGCTTGGAATATAGTGTTGTTTGTGTCGCTCTCCCCTTCTGCTTGTCTCCCAATGAATGGCCTGATGATGATGATGATGCGTCCCTGTTTCTGTGAACGCAAGGCCGAACCAGAGCCGTACGCACGTCGAGAACCGCGCCATAGAGTTTCCGCACGTTCGGAGTAGCGGGTGGTAATCGTAAACTATGGAGTAAAAACTACCTAAATAATTTCGCAGGGTGGCGTTTGAAAGAGGCCCATGTACTAAGTATATTCGATACATGGATCAGATATGTATGTTATAAGAATTGAACAGAAGTAAAATAAACGATTCAGACAAAATACATCTGCTCATTTCATTCCGAAAGTAATTACGGTAAAGTCGTCACTGCGGCCGATCAATATTACTACTGCATCCGCATGGAAGAAAGTAGAAGGTACAGACTGGAAAAATATGTAAAGGAAAACTTGTGTAATGAGGGGTTTTTGCACGACAACCATCTTATAATATTCCTGTGTAGTTCTTTGCGGACTGTTCTTGCTGACGGACTGTCTGATCACGTCCTGTATTGACACTCAGTCACCTGGGAAAGAGTAGCTCTGTTCTTACTCTGTTCTTAGCTCTTCTGATCTTTTTAAAAACGTTTTCATCTAAATCTCTTTTTAAAAACTGCTTCGATTTAAAATATTGCCTCATATACTGTAAATGATAATGAGTTTAGTTGAACTGTATGAAATTGCGTGTAAGGTTAGGGGGCAACTTTCCCCATGGGGGCATATTACCCCTGTAGCTCGAAAAAATGACTTTTTCCTTAAAAAATATTTTATTACTCTACCTTGCTCCATCCCCTCTTTTCCGATTCTGGTATAGCAAGTAGAACGGCCACTCATATATGGTGCATCCATGTCCAGTTGTGCTCAAAGGTCAGCATACCTTTAGAGAATTGCTATTAAAGCTTTAGAAAAAATTAAGAGACCACTGTACCTTTTTCTCTCCTTTCCAAAAAAGTTGAAAAGGAAAGTTTTGAATGAGGAACAGAAGGATTAAAATTAAGAGACCACTACAAATTGAACGCTTTTGTTCTTCACTCAAAACTTTCCTTTTTAACTTTTTTGGAATTGAAAGAAAAAGGTGAAGCGGTCTCTTAATTTTTTCCAGAGCTGTATATGTACCATTTGTAAAGAAAACATGCGTGAACAGGCATAACACATGTCTTTTATTTCTTATGGGATTCATATTCCACTGGAGGTTATAACAGAATGGCACAATCATTAAAAAAAACATGACAACAAAGAAAAAAACGAACTGACCTTGGTTCAAATGTCTGCATACTCTTAGTTTTAAATACAGTGTATTGCCCCCATTAGCATCAGTTACAGCATGCAGTCTTTTGTAATAGTTGTCTAGAAGGCCCCAAATTCTTGCAGGTGGTATAGCTGCCCATTCGACTTGACAAAATGCCTCCAGGTCATGCAAAGTTTTCTGTCGTCTTGAATGAACCACACGTTTGAGATCTCCCCAGAGTGGCTCACCGGGCTTTTGTGTCATTGGCGTAGTAAAAGCTTCTTTCTGGCACCTCGACCATGTAGCTAATTTTTGTACAAGTATCGTCGTATTGTGCTCCTTGAAACAACCATACTGTCTTTATCCAGAGCAGCCTATATTTCTCCTGAGGTTACCTCAGGGGATTTCTTTGTATCCCAAACAATTATTCTGGCAGTTTGGGCTGAAATCTTTCTTGGTCTACCTGACCTTGGCTTGGCATCAAGAGATCCCAGAATTTCCCTCTTATTGATAAGTGATTGAGCAGTACTGACTGGCATTTGCAATGTTTTGGATATTTTTTTTATCCTTGTCCATCTTTATTAAGTTCCATAACATTGCTACTCAGGTCATTTTAAAGTTCTTTTCAGCTCCCCATGGCTTAGTATCAAGCCTGCACAGTGCATCCACGTGAGAGCTAACTCACTGACTATTTATACACAGACACAAATTGCAATTTTAAATACCACAGATGTGGGAACTTTTAACTGCCATTTTCACCTGTATGTGTCACTTTGGGTTTTTAACAAGGCCAAACATTCAAGTTACGAGATTCAAGTTCTGCCAGACAGTTGTAGGTTGAACAGTTTAGGATGACTGGGATCCTATAAGACCCGTCTGTTCTAATTTTTGAAACATATAAAACCAAAAACTATGTGAAATTGCATCATTTGTTTATATGCATATTTTGTAAGTCCTCAGGTGTTCAGGTTATTTCGCTATATGTCTCTTCTGCATTGGGGATTTGTATGTTGAAAAGTTTGAATAAAAAAATGAACAAATGTAAAAACAATAAAAAAAATAAGGCCGTTCTATTGCAAAGCCAACGAGGGGGCGGAGCGTGGGAGACCTGTCAGCCAATTGTGTATGTCTAAATTTCAGGGTCTGAAGCAGCCTATTAACGATAAATGAAAAAGGTAATATTTTGGTGTCTATTGTTAGGTTACAGTTGCCTAGACAAGACTGCAATGTTTTGCTATTCTTTTGTTAGTACTCTTAGAGTTATTATGTGTGAATACATCTAGTTTCATAGCACCGCCTCCTTCCTTGTCTCCACAAGTCCTCCTCCCCTCATCCCTTAGGACGACACAGGCACGTCTTTCCTGGCTCTCCTCACTTTTCCTATGGCTCTCCTCCCCCATCCTTCCCCAAAACAACTCCGGCGCACCATGGCGCTTTGCTCAAATCACAACTCTGTATACGTGGCGCAGCAAATTTCTCGTACTTACTCAATTCTTGCATATTTTTACTTCACTTCTCTAGCTGCGGTCAACGGAGCTTCTGCAGGTTCTACGTCCGGACTCATACCAGCGTACGATGCTTTGTATTATACGGGTGTCCGTGCATACTTTAGCGAGGAGTGGGAAAAAGCTGCAGAGCTGCTCGAAAAGTCGATAGCTACCCGAGAGACTCTGTTTCGGATCCGACGGAGGTGTTATGACGAGTGTGTGCCAGCGGGACATGAGAGGCTCACCAAACTAGGTACGTTGGTTAGTGTTCTTGTTAACGACTATCTTTGTGGCAGTTTTTTATATAGGTGTGTGTGTGTGTACTTTTGCTTGCATGTCGGCCTTTTAACAGTTTATATGATGTGTTGATGTGCATGAATGAAAAACAGTCAATCACGAGGTTCCCAGAGTCTGCCGAAATGGCAAAAATTAAAAAGGTATTTTCCTAGTTCAAATCGATGATTGCTTGATTTCTGCGGTAGAACCTACAGTTCTCCCAGACGCCAGAGAGGATGCCAGTGCTCATGACTCAAGACCCGTCTGTTATAAAACATTCCACTAACATAACCTGCTTAACTGTGTCCTTAGATGTAGAGCAGGGGAGTGTGTGGGATCTATGGGCTGTGGATTGGATCCAGAGGCGGGCCGAGTGTGTGCGGTTCTGTTTGGGACAGGCTGTCAGTCCATCAGGACAGCTTCCTGTGTCTGTTGACATTGAGTATGAGTTTAGCACCCGGAACCCTTATAACTTCCTTCAGGTTGTGTATTGGAAGGTAACTATATTTTCCTGCTGTTATGGTATGTTTCTATGCATGGCTATTCCACTGGTGTCAGTGTGGTAAACGTCTGGCCTACAATACGCCAAGGGCTGGGTCAAATTACACATATTTGGAATAAAATGTACATACTGTCACTGGTTTGTGTTGTTTCCCACCTTGCTAAAATGAATGCATTAAGTGCATGTTAGTCTGGATTAGAGACTAATTGACAAAAATGCGAAATGTCATGTTAACACAGTCCTGCCCTCCAACTACAGCTGTGGTCTTCGTTCACTATTTCAGTGGCACCCAACCCTTTTCAGTTACGGTACCCCCAACATTTTTTGCAATGCTTGGAGTACCCCTGAAGTACCTCCACATGTTAATTTCACTAGTAAGCCTATGATGTCATGAGTGCTTTCAAATATCCCCTGTGGAGAGGCCAAGTACCCCTAGGGGTCCTAGTACCCCTGGTTGGGAACCATTGCACTATATGACCCGGACCTGTGCCTTCTACCTTATTTCTCCTTCTCCCTTAGTTTTCCTCCTCTCATCTGCCCTTCTTTCTCCTCCCCTCCCTCAGCTTGGCAAAGTGCAGAAAGCAGCGTCTGCAGCCCACACGTTCTTCATGGCCAACCCCAGTCACCTGGAGATGAGGAACAACATTGAGAAGTATCGGCGAATGGAGGGGGTGACAGAGGACGCATTCCAGGATAGAGAGATGGAAGCCGAGAAACACTGGGTTAGAATGGATTCAGAATATTTTACATTCTAAGGGTCTCACATTGTGCCTGAGGGTTCAAATTCCTCTGCATATTTCACCTGAACTACCTAATCCAATGGTTAAAGCCCCTTGAATTCACTCTTCCATGCCCACCCCACATTCCTTCGTGTGATTTTACTGATGGAGTCTACCAGAAATGACAACACATCATGTGTTGATTGGACTGCTGATATCATTAATGCCAAGCAGTGGAGAAAAACAGCAGTTAATTTAATTCTGTTGTTTGTCTCCAGCAGGGAGGCACTTATAGCCAACAAATATTAGCTAACTACAGCTACCCTCCCCAGCTACCAATTCTTCTTCCTTTTTTCATTACCGCCTGTCCCTCCATCACTCGCAGACCCTTTACGACTCTGCGCTCGCTTACGAGGCCTCCTCTGATTGGCCGCGCGCTGTGGAAAAATGGAAGGAGTGTGTGAATGAGACACTGCGACAGACTGAGGAGTGCAGGGCACAGTGTGAGGTCGCCTCCCAGCGTCTCCCTGACTACCAGGAGGTCGGAGTAGAGGGAATGTTTGAGAAAGCAGCAGGTGGGAAAAACTTTGAATATGATGCTGCTTTGAATATGATGTAGAACCTCAACTTCATCTGTCCCTATAGGACAACTCTTTGAATAATGCTTTTTGGTTCTAGTTAGAACCTTTTTTCTTTTCATATAGAACCCTTTCCGTGGTGGAAAAACAGTTTACTTATGTGGAATGCTTTAGAACCCATTTGAAAAGCATTTTAGAGTGTATGACATTGTTATAGAATAGACCAAACCTCTCAATTGTTTGTTACATATCAACAAGGTGTAATAAAGTGCTATGAAGGCTTTGATATGGGAGGTTTGGTAGAGTTTCACCAAGACAGCCTGACATAGATGCCATACAGTGTCTTCTAGGGTTAAAACAAAGCCATTATCCATTGTACATTTGGAGAGATGTTGAGGGCTGCCACATTGGCTGCTGGTGGAACTGGATTTGGGTACCTTTTATAGATGATTCCAAGGAGTCAACAACGTAATGAAACAGATCAATTTAAAACAGAGTATTCAGTTGCATTATATGTGTCAAGTATTGCAGTTCTCTGGAGATTTTAGGTTGCAGGTACAAGGAAGCATGCAGAGAGGTGAGGAAAAACAAGAAGAGGGCATTTCGTAAACTATCTCTACTATAACCCAAAATATGGATTTTGGGGGATGTTTTGTAGCCACTTAGCCCACTACGTTATCTGAATGGATTGACTACATAATGAAAAATAATTTAATGGATAGTAAATAAACAGAATTTAACTCCCTGTGGAGCTCTTAGGTTTAACTCTTGCTTAAAGGCAGAACGGATTTTGAATACCACGTTTTCTTTTTTCTGTCCTCCAGCACTGTCTCTCTCCCTACTGTCCTGCAAGCAATCCTGTGTTACCCAGATTTCGACACGAGCCGGGAGGATTTCAGCCCAGGAGGACTTCCTGCTCACGCAGCTGGAACATCTGCACATCGCACAGTTCAAAGGTCTGACAAGGGGAGAGGTCATAATCTCACCTGACCTTCAGACTATAATGATGTTAACTAAGTGTCTGAGTCGATCTTTTCTACTGCAGGTGATGGGCCTGGCCTGGTTTTGAGCACTACACAAAAGACATCTCTCTCTTTCCCTTTCTCTCTGCCTCGCTCACTCTCTCCTCTGTGTCCCACAGCGGGCAATATAGGGGGAGCGTTGCAGACCCTGCGGTCTCTCCTCCTGTTCTACCCCTCAGACAAGGACTCTCTCAGCAACCTGCAGCTCTACACCGAGACACTGGGGGGCGACAGTGAGCCACATGAGGCACAGCCCTTACAGGTACCAAGCGGATGCTTCAACACATTGCCCAGCCTACTGGATATATCAGTACAGTAAACATCACTCCCCACTTAGGATAGATGTTTTTATATTTTTTTATTCATGTTCTTTTGGTAGGCATGACTGTGTCTCTTTCACCGTTTTGGTCTTCACAGGAGATTGCTCTGTATGTGAGCCGCTCCTTGCAGGAGAAAAAACTCCTCTACTTTGGAAAGGAAAACCTGAACTTTGATTTCACCGACCCGGTATGAAGTACTGTGATGATTATCAGTAAAAATAGTTGCGTCCAGAAGCATGTTATATCTATGTATAAAAATGTGTTCATTTACCTCTTAAATTCTCCCTTGAGGAGAGTGTCTTGAATTGAAATACAAGGCTATACTGCATACTCAAACACGGATCACCTGATGATGCTCCAGGTGTGTTTTCATTTAACATTGTATAAGGCTCTGAACTGGACCTTTCACTGAAAAACACAAGGAATTAGTGTGTTGTTTTTCTCTCCCATAAAGGATCTTTGGACACCGGAGGAGGTGGTTCCTGAGCCGCTGAGAGACGCTTGGAGGTGAGAGGGAATGAGAGAGGGGACATGACAGCAAAATAAGAGGACAAGAGTTTGGAAGAACAGGATTTCAAGTACTGTCACATGTTAGAAAAGCGATTTCCATCTTTGATTTCCAGAGCAGAAAAGGAACTCCTGAATGAAAAACTTAAGGAAGGAGAGAAAGAGTTGGAGATGGATGAGAGTGGTTTTTACGCAGGTAAGGGTTCACATGAATTTGTCATGTTTTAATGTTAACTGTTAATGAGATACATTAAATGGGTAGTCATTTAGAAAACGCTGATCCATGTCTTTCTCAAGGACAGAATAACAGATTTTTTAGGGTTCAGGGATTCAATCTAGCAACTTTCTGGTTACCAATTAGATGTCCCAACCACTAATGTGTCTGTCAACCTCCAGGTGCTACCATCAACATATTGTGTCTAATGTTACATGCCCCCCGGTATTGGGATTTACCCTAATCTTAATGGTTTAGGTCTCATTGGGAAACATCAATCTTGCATACAAATGTTTCGGAAGTACTGTGTTGTGTTCGTAGCAGTATGCTTCTTGTTCCTACGTCTCAGTCACCTTCTCTTCCGTCCTCCCCAGGGGGTCCAGTACCGCAGGTTGGTGTCACCATCACCATGGACGACCATGCTTTAAATGGAACCAATCGTGTTGTGCTGGACGGGGTTTTAGATCAGAAGGAATGTGACACAGTGCTGCGCCTAGCGACTGTAAGCTTGCATGAGAAGAAACCCGGACTTCTCAAAGACAGGAGAAGTTCAACAGATATAAGGAATTTAAATGAACCCGTTTTACATACAGGCACTGACCTTTTTGGTTCTCACCATGAAATTCAAGGGTGGATTTAGAATTAACAAAGAAAAGGATCCCAACCGGGCTGTGAGTCCCTGTCCTCCTTGATGACTTCCTGCATTGTCTCTGATAGGCCGCTGCGTCTGCCGGGGACGGTTACAGGGGAAGACGGTCACCGCACACGCCACATGAGAAGTTTGAGGGTCTTACTGTTCTTAGAGCTGTCAAGGTGAGAAAGACGCGCCTGGACGGAAAACCTGTCCGTCCCTTTGTCTTCCACGTAACAACCAGTTGTTCCCCTGTGCAGCTGGCCCAGGATGGCATGGTGAACCAGTCAGACGCCAAGCTGCTTCACGAGATGGGGGAGAGGGTGAGAACCCTGCTGCACTCGTACTTCAGGAGTCCTTCAGATCTCCACTTCTCCTACACACACCTTGTGTGTCGCAGCGCCATCACTGGTAGGGCTCCATACAAACGGTGGACATTTAATATGTGGTCTTATCTTCTACATTGTTTGTTAACCTGAAGACTGCACTTGAAGGTCTCAGTCCCAAAGAACAGGAAAGAGTCGCATGTGCAAAATGGATGAAGTCTTCCCTGTTCAATAAGGATAGATGCCTGGCGATTTCTCCGTATCTGCCTGAAGCCCGGCAAACACGTGACAGTTGTTTTATCTACGTGTTGTAACATACTTAATGCCTGAGCAGAGACAGATAGGCAAAATAATGTTTCTTATTTGGACAGTCCTTTCTTATATCCATGTATTTTATTTGGAGTTTGCTGAACATGGTCCTTTTGTGTTTGTGTGCTGTTCAGGAGACCAGAAGGGAAGACTGGACCTGTCTCACCCTGTTCATGTTGACAACTGTCTATTGGAACCTGAAACGAGACAGTGTTGGAGAGAACCACCTGCCTTCACTCACAGGGACCTGAGGTACGTACACACACACATACAGTTATGTATTACTAACCTAGTGAAGATGCAAAAACAAACATTTTATGTTCCCTAAACATAACCTTTCCCTAACCCTAATCATAACATAAACCTATCCTTAACCCCACTAACCTAACCTTTATAGGGGAATCTAACCTGTAAATAAAAATAAAATCCCCAAAAGGTAAGTAAAACCCACACACACACAGACCAATTAACAACAGAACAGGAGTAGACCAACCGTGAAATGTTTCCTTACAGGTCCTTTTCCAAAAATGCAGATGAAAGTAAATAAAAGAAAACTATTCAGTCAATTGTATTTTCTCCCCACACAGGACTTTGAAGTTGAACCATGCAATAGCACTTGTGTGCATTTACATGAACACACATTCCTACCCAGATGGTAAACTCAAACCAGATTGTCATCATTCCTAATTAGCATTTACAACATGTAGCAAACGCTCTTACCCAGTGGGCCTAACAGTAGTGAGTTCAAATATGTTCCCACTTTATTCACTGTAATGCCAGGTAAACAAACACTAGCCTCGCAAGTAACCTAATCTTGCGGTCTTACATGAGTTGTTCGTACACGCCGATAGTCTCTCTGGTGCTGGGATGAGGCAACTAAAACACAGCATTATGAAAGGCAGAGGTGCAATTCACAAATTGATTATAGGTGTATGGTTGCCTCTTGGTTTCAGACAGGTCTTAATGTTGTATTCAGATTCTAGTTGCAAGGTGGGGACTATGAAATACCTGTTTGTTACATGAATAACCAAGATTGGGTGAGAAAATAAAAAGACATGCAGCTTTGTGGAAAGTTCACCATTTGGCAAGTTTTTTTATGTATTTGGACATATGGATATGCAATCTGAACTTCACAAAACAATTGACAGATATAGGTATCCTAATATAAGAAATGACACTGAAAGATTATATTTGGCAATAATTTATTCATAAAAAAGGTGATGTGGCCCCCTTTGGCTTACATTGAGTGGAAGGAATTTTTGCCCACTTTTTTTACTGTTTGGCATCAACTGTGTCATGTTCAAGGGCTTTCTCATGACCAGACTAGTGGGCATCAATAATGTTTCTTCTGAAGCCCTCAAATATGTCATTTGGACTTGGCATGATGTTGTTACACAAAGCCAAATGGTCAAAACCAGAATCTTTATTTTAGGCTGGACCCTGTTCTTGCCTGTTTAAGTGCACCTGATTCTAATTCAAGCAATTTTTATGTGATGGAAAAGGTAAAAGTATACTATGGCTTTATGCATAAGGAAATTCAATGTCTGTTTAATTGCATAAATGGTTTTAAAATAATTCTTTTTGTGTGATTTGTTACATTTGATTACCTTCCGACTGAGTGTGGTTGGAATTTGGCTCAAATATCCATTTGTCCAAATATGTAAAATACCATTTCCAGAGGGTGTGCTCACTTCCTCACATGACTGTAGCACAGACCGTGTGGTGTGTGTTTACTGACTACTGGGAAACACTGACCATTGAATGATGACTCAGCCTGTCTGATTCTGTTCCAGTGCCGTACTCTACCTTAACGATGACTTTGATGGCGGGGAGCTCTTTTTCACAGACAGGGATGCAAAGACCGTTACGGTGAGTCGCCAAACCAAATGATTCAGGAACAACTGGTTGACATTTTGATGACCTTGACCCAATTTGTGGCTTACTTGACAATCACTACTTGGCCTTGGTAATTGAAGGTGCAGCTTTGACGCTAGAAATTCACTTGTGATCAACCTTAACTCTGAATTCTATATAGGTTGATTTATGTTGAATTTACAGTAAATTCGGACCATATTGCCATTCGTTGCCATTCTGGTGTGGCTTAGAGGCAAGACATTCTGATGCTGCCTCTTTCTTTCTCTCTTGCTCTCTTACTGTCTCCCTGTCTGTAGGCTCAGGTGAAACCCACCTGTGGTCGACTGGTGGGGTTCTCCTCTGGTCCGGTTAACCCCCATGGCGTCACTGCGGTAACAGCTGGCCGCAGGTGTGCACTGGCCCTTTGGTTCACCAAGGAGAAGCACCACAGGGATATGGTGAGGACAATTGAGAGGATGGGCATTAAAACAGAGATGACCGACTCTTTACTAGATGGGAATATGGATTGGCGGCCATCTTGGTCGGCGAGGGAAGTGGGCTAATAGCAGATACGGAGTCTAGTATTTATATGAAATGTTTGATACTCATGGTTTAATAGGCTAAGCTGACCCTTGTTCTGTACAAATTGACAAGGCTGGGTGATCGCAATCTACTGAACATTGCAACAAGATCAGGGGAACACACGGAATGCTAATGTGATGATAATCTATTGTTCATTTTCCATATCTCCTGCCAACATCTTCCAGTAACTTTAACATTAGATAGCAATTTTGAAGAATTGGTCAACGCCAGTTTTGTCGGCTCTCAAACAACCGTCTGTCTTTCAGGTACTTTTGGTTGGACTGCTGGCCCATTTACTACTGGGTGCATAAGATAAAGTGAAAAGATTCATGATTTGTCTGGACTTTAAAATAGCGCTTTGGCTTCTTATTCAGAGTGAATTTGGTCTGATCGCGACCTCTGTGTGACTGGTTGATTCTAACCTCTCATCGCTCTGATCTCCGTGTCTCCTTGTCTTGCGCAGGAGAGGGAGGAGGCAGAGCCCTTGTGGGCTGCGGAAGGACAGAGTGTGAAGAAAGAAGAAGTTAAAGAGGAGGGAGGAGGAGGTGCCGCTGCCCGTGCTCGGAGTGGAAGAAGCGGCGGACAGGTGTCGAAGAGTCGGGGAAGGGGCCAGGTGACGGGGGGAAAGGACGAGTTGTGATTAACTGGCACGATGGATTTAAAGACTGAACCACTCTGCAGAACAACAGCGTGGTCCTGTTAGCCCACCCGTCCACCCCAGTGGAGTGTGTCTGGGCCAGTGACCAGTCACCTTTCATAAAAGACCATGTTTTTCAGTCCCTACCTGCTCTCTCTCGCTCTCTCTCTTCATCTCTCTGTCTTGTCTGTCTCTCTTTTTCATCTATTTCTGTCTCCCTCGGTCTCTTGGTCTGTTTTGTCTCTGTCTTGTTTTGCGCTCTCACTCTACTCTGGGACTATTTTGTCAATTTCTGAAACACATCAGTCCATTTGTGTTTCACTGTATGCTATTTAATAGATGCCGGAGGGAAAACTGAACAGAATTAAAGAATAAAAGGGACCCAAAACGGACTAAAATCTGTGGTGCACCCCTTTTGCAGACTTTCCAAAAAACCACAGCCGTGTTATTCTAGACTGTAAACCGGTACGTAGGGGACAGAATGTTAAAACACAATTTATTGTGTCAATACAGACTCTGCACACGTGCAATATTAGAACGTCACATTTAAAACATAGACATCCCCAACAGCTCACATTTACATAACCCTGTAAGCAATGAAAAGGTAATCTCTCGCTCCCATTGTCATTATCAACTGTTCAAAAGATCAACTGCATGTGGAGAGACATTGAAGGGGGGTAAGGGTAGATAGTGCTGGAGTGAGTGTGAGGTAGGTTGAGATAACGGGTATAGGTGTGGATTCCTAGAATCCATTAACCGATTACCTCAGCCACAACCCTCCCATGGTGAGTTGCCTTGTATCCCTAAAAAATAGCAATAACGATAAAAATCGTTGTTCATTATCTCCACACACAGGTATAATTGTTAGGCCACCAGCTGAAATAGGATCGTGAGCTCCCTCAAATGAAATGGCATGCAAACTAAAAGCAAAAGTGAATTGTATGTGAATTGTTTTGGGATTGAAGAAACTTGAACCTCGAAGTTGGTTGCCTTGTAAATTGTACTTTGAATCAACATATTCATGTGTTTTCAGTTTGTTTGGAGATTAAAATACTTTAAAATTATTGGTTGGTTAATACAGTGGAACAAGAGCTATTTGTGAGATGTCCAATGTGGATGGGAGAAGAGAACGAGCAAGCAAAGAAGACGGGAGAAAAAAGATTCCACCTGCTCAGGGGCTCGGGAGGGAGTACGGCAGAAAGAGCAGAGGCGGAGGGGACAGACAGTGAGAGATAGGTACGCTGAAGGATAGAAAGAGAGATTACAGATAATCCCTTATAAATGAGTGCATTTGTTTATGAAGCTTACGAAAATCTCTCCCATTTAGAATATGGAATCATAATCCAACTAGAAATCATTTAATCATTCACATCCAGTCTAACACTTCCATCTGAATATGCCTACGGTCTTCTTTCCTTGGTGCCGCTGCTTCTTCGTCTTTCGCACTATGGAGTCATGGACAGTCATGGACCATTTACAGTCCATATTAACCACCTCAGTCCCCCGGGGTGATAATCCGCAGATGCAGCAGAATTGGGTCGTACTGCCAGTTAATGGAAGCCCGATTTTAACCCCTCCCATCCCTTAGCCTACACTTCCACCCTCTACAATCCCTAAAAGGCAACCTTAATCTGCGTTTAAGCATAACATATATATATTTTTTTTGTTATAATGCATCTTAATCTTTGCTGACCAAGTTTTTAACTGTTTATGCGAGTAATGGTGGTGTATTTCTGTAGGTCGTCTGTTGAATATCATATGGTTTTGCTATTATGTCAATGTGTTCGCTTTATTTGATAGAAAGTAGTCAAAAATAGGAGTCCTTTGCTGAAAGACCAGTAGGCCGACCCAAACTCGGATTGCAGTTACGCACCCAGACCGCTGAAACAATCTCGGCCTAGCTCACCTAAATCTATATTTATTTGTTTCTCAGGAATTTCCACACACAGCTACTGCCAAGCCATTGTTTTCACTTCACAAAACGTTACCTACTGCCAAATCAAATGGCCCTTTTTTTGGTCAAACTTGAAAAATAAAAACAAGCATACATTATCAGAATTATTGACCCAGACATGGTGGCAGTGTAAACACTGCATTGCCTTTCACTTCCCTGTCTGCCCTGGATGCCTAAATCTGGTGGTTTGATTTGATATTTAATCCAGCCCCCGCCCACCCCCGTCCATTCTCTTTGTTGGAGATGCGGACAGTAGGCTGCTAATGGCTGTAGTATTATTATTCTGTTGTTTAGTATCATCCCACAAGGCTCAGTGGCCTGAGCTTGCTGTCACATCCCTCCTGCAGCCGAAAGCTGTTCTGCTTTGGAGGCTCACTGCTGACGCCAGTAGCAGAGACGACCCCACAAAGCTTAATAGATTATAATCCGCTGCCTCACCCGCTGTCTTGCACATTCCCTACCATGCCTCCATACTCACGCTTTGGTCCCTCTCTGCCCTGACTTCAGTCAGCGCTGTTAGTAAAAGGCATGTCTATTTTCTCAGATGTTCCTGCTGCCATGCAAGGGAGGGGGGAAGTTGACAACTATGAACATGATATTGGAAACCGGTCATCCACGCAGGTAGAACAATAAAAATAAATGTTAGGCTATGAGGTCCTACATACCACAGCTGTCAGACAATCAGCATTTTGGATTTGAACCACCCCATTTATAATCTATGCAGGAAACTCAAGGTGTGAGTGACCACTGAATCTTGATAAATGGGTAGAGACGCGGCGACCGGTGTTTGGAGTCTTGCCGTAGGCATAACAAATTACACATTAGGACACAAAAATGTTGCTTGCTACAACCTTCAGTAGCTATGTTATAGTAAGCCTGAAATAAAACTGTTTACAGTTATATTGTGAATATTTCTTATGGGTTTTCGAAGTATGTATCCGTGCATGATTTTTGGGATAATAGCCTATAGATCACAACCCCTTGCTTTGTAAAAGAGTTGAGGCTTCCACCAATCTCCAAATATTCAGTTATACTCACTTATATTGATAGTTATTGTATTGTTAGTTATCACGAATGAAAGAAAAACAAATGTTTTGTGGAATCAAATGAAATCGATTTGGCAGTGTAAAGTTATCAGTCTCGCTAACAATTGCTCAATTCTTATGACTGTTCCAAGTAGTAAGTAAATACTAGTAGGCCTATTACTGGCTAATAAAGCCATACAGTTCATAGATGTTATTTGAGGTGGAAGTAAACTTTATATGAAATGTTAGTCAGTTGAAACACAATGATTAATGGGGTCTGTCTATATATTCAAACTGGGTGAGATGTTAATGCGTGACAAAATGATCATGTCGAGAAGTCATTTTCTGATGAGGTAGTAGGTCCCAATCCGTCCCAATATTGGCATATTAGCATACTATATACAAAACTGTATGTACTTCACCCTCATCCACGATGATATACGTAGTATGTAGTATGCAATTTTAGATTCACCAATACTTTTGATTTCCTTGTAGTTCACGTAGCGTAGTGGTGTGAGAATGTACGTCTGTTTAGGTGTATTTTAATTCTAAAGGACACAACACAGAGTAATGTGGGCTGTTTAAGACAATGACATTTGGAGAAGCACAAAGACATTTGGAAAGACCAAGAAAGATTGAAAGAAGGCTGAACATCTAAGACAGGCATGTACTATATTTTGTGAATAAACAACAAGGAACGCTTCTACCCCTGACTTGGGTCCTTTATTATTCTACAAAAGAGCCAGAAGCCAACAGTGGTTAGCCATTCAACTGTGACCCCGGTTCGATTCTTCTCTTAGACATCTCCACTCTACTTTTCATCTCCACTCAATTTACCAGCCATGGAGTGATTGGAGTCATTGTTCTCATTGCAGGTAGGCTGTACATGTATTAGTTAGCCATCTACAGTAATCTTCGTACAAGGGTACACTTTAGTTCCATTCGTTTGACCTTGTTATTCCACCAAAAAATGTAATGCCTGAGGTAAAAGTTAAATTCCAGCTGTTAAAATAGCAACGGTTAAAGGCACTGTCTGCCACATAGGAACCACGGATCGAAACCAGCCAGAGACCGCAACATTCATCCTTTCTAATCCCGGGCTAACTGAACTAGGCTTGCCTGGTTCCTTTTCTGGTTCTTCTCTGTCTCTCTTGCCTTCTGGCTGTTTCCTTTGTTTCACTCTACCTCCTGGACAATATTTTGATCAGTTTTCCAGCCCTTTGAAATGACCAGATATAAATAAACCACAAATAATATCTCTGTAAATAATACGTGCATCAACCACATTTACGAACCACGGTAAGACTACATTATCGTGTGTCTCAGAGGACAGACATATTCATTATACACGGACCCATCGGGCGCATCAGTTAGGCAGCGTGAGGTTGTGGACTCGCTGGCGATGCAGGGTGGTTGGTTGTTTCAGATGTGTGCGATTTAACAACCAATGTCCCCTCCACTGATCTCCACCTCTACACTGCTGGCCTTTCTAATATTAGACTTTTCACAAGTTTACACAATACTGAAGCCCCCTGCCAGTCACGGGCTTTCTCGCACCACACCATAAAAAGCAATGTTTAGGAGTGATTTAATCCCTATTTTCTGCCAGGGCATTTCCTCCCCTCCCCTTTTTGATTTCCATGGGTTTGATTTTAGGCTGTACAGGTTGCTTTCTCTTGACCCAATGACCCGATTGCCCACCTTGCTTCATGAGCTGATCTTCCTTACTATCTCATACTCTCTCGGGCTCCCTCTTTCTGTCTGTCTCTCCCTTATTCCCCCACCCCTCTCTCTCTCTCCATCACTGGGTTTATCCCATCATCCCTGATCTTTTTACATCCGTGCCAATCCTCCTCATCTGTTCCTCACAGGAGCAGTGTAGAGGGAGTGTGGAATATCAATTCTGTGTGGCAGAGGAAAACTGAATGAAAATCAAAAAATCTGGTGAAAGAAGAGGGTTAAGCTTATGACAACAAAACAACGTGACCTGAAAAGTGAGGACTGGCTAAGAAACCCACTGGAGGACTTATTTGGTGAGTGGACAGTCTGATGGCTGTTTCTCTTAATCTTTTACATCTCAACTGTTGTTTTCTATGTTTAAAAGTATTTGATTGTGAATAGATGTGTCATTGAAGTTGGGTGGCTGAAAATTCCATGTTTGGGAAGTATAAAAAAGTACTTTAAGGTCTAGATTGAATGTAGCTGTTTTCTAATGTATTTAAAGTTTAAGTGTGCTTTTCTAACACCAGACTAGACATAAAAAGGTTAAATCTATAAATTCATAAAATCTATACAATATCCTATAACATGGTATGGAATAAAAGCCTGGTAGGTTCCTTTGAGAAATCATGGGAAACATCCTTCAACTTGGATTGTATATGTTTAAAGTGATTTGAGTGTTTTAAGAATTTCACATAGGTTTAATAACATACCATAATGCATGAAATATATTCCACAAGTCTCACAGATTATTCTGAAGACTAACATCCACTTCATCTTCTGTCTGGGTTGTCATTAGCCGACTGATATAATGTCAATGATAACATAACTTGTTTGTGTTTTTTTTAAGACCATTGTACAGAATCTCCAATGCGGTATTCATTTTGATATGTTTGAGTCTCTGCCTGTATCAGCACTACCACGGGTTTACAGACATTGTAAGAGCTGAGACACGGTACCACGTGTTCATTCAAATTGTGGCTAAATGGGTACTGGTAAAAGTTCAGAGGAAGACCAGTTATCTCACCAAATTATACTGTCAGATTGGTCAACATCCCCTTTCAGTTATGAAAAATAGCATAGTCTCATACATTCCTCAAATCGCCAACTTCCATTCCAGTTCATTGCCCCTTTCATGCGCAGTTCACCCACTCCAGCCCAAATCCTCAGCACCAACTCTCTCCCATCTTTCTCCCTCTCCACCGACCCCACAGCCACCCCCCCAGTCCCTCCATCACCCCCTCCCTCGCGCCATCTCTTACCCAGATGCAAAGAGCAGTCGGTAATCGGATGAGAGTAGATTTTATTCAAAAGGCTTCCCTTAAAATCTCAGCCGTTAGGATTTAAACTCACTCTCTCCTGCGTTGCTTCGACACACACAACCCTCCCCCCGCCATCTCTCTCTTTCTCTGTGATAATGCGCTCCACTCTGTGACAACCTCTAGCAGCCATTTAATCACATTCGGCGACGGCAGGCCGGGGTCTCAGGGACAGCGTGCCAAAGGGCAATAGCACAGTTGAAACACTGTACTCATTTGTTAAAACGGTCCCTTTTTATTGGGTTAGTACTATTTATAAAAGTAATTTTCTCAGGGAACCAAATACACGGCCTAAATCATATGAAGGCTGGTTCAGGTCACAGGGCAAGTCACCTATGAGGGAAGCTAACTTGAAATGGACGCAATCGCCTTCGGGTTAATTGTTTAATCATTTCTATATTAAGAAACGTACAATTCTGAGTGTTTTCACCACCGAATCTACAGTAGCCAGGTACACAGAGACAGGAACCATTAGAAAGACAATCTCAGAGTTACTGCCTCCTCTCTCCCCCTCTCCTTTTCTCCTCAAACAAATGAGAGGCAAATTCATTTGGTCATGAGGTTTGTCAGAGACACTTTCGACAACTATAGACAAAGAGAGAGATTGCAGCAGGCACAGGATAAAACCAAGGGATATTGGCTATTCCTCCTATAAGTTATCAAGGTAAGATAAAGTTAGAACTGGCTATTTTTAAACCACCAAAAACTTTTGGGAAATGTCATTTTGTGTGTTGGTGTTGTGTGACAATGTGATTAAATTGTTTAGTGTTTCAAAGTACATAAAAAAAAACTAACAACTTCAGTATGGTGCCTGTGCTTATGTTTAAGTGTCTAATCTGATAATGTGACAGAGATATTTTTTGTGACAGATTGTTGATATTTATTCCGCCCATACAGTAACATTTTTCTACTGAGGTGAATGGGAAAAGGCCAGTCCTCAATGATTCAGACCATAACTTTAATAATATTGTTAAAGCTCATCTAATGTTGCGTCACCAGATTTCCCAAAATATACTTGGGGTCACTCAGGGCTAAATTTCCATCGGAAAGTTCTTAGTCTCCTGTACGTCAAGGAAGATGTTAAAGTAAATATTGTGTCTGTTGACATGATATTAGAATGAGGAAAGGGATTGCTGTTACACCATACAGGTTTGAGTTTACAATCTGGGAGGGAATGTGTGTTCCGTATGTAGAATATTAACTTTTCTTCTTCTACCAAAGTCATGAGGAAATTAATTTATGTAAAAAAAAATAGATTATTCATAGCACCTGCATGCTGTCATGTGGTTGTAGGTGCATGTGTCTTCGTGTGCACACAAGCTCATTTGACTATGGGTACTATTGAGTACGTGAATGTGTTGGTGTTTGTGTGCTTGTGCATGTGTGTCTTTGCAAGTGAACTTGTTTGACTGTGTGTGTGTGTGTGTGTGTGTGTGTGTGCGTGTGTGTGTGTGCGCACATGTCTGTGTTTGTGAGGGTTTGCAAAGTAGTTGAGGGAGGTTTGAATTGCAAAACAGTATCTAAACAAAAGCCAAACGATAGTTTATAACTCAATCTGAAAAGCTTGACATAGATATCACACTTGATGTTTTGCCATACACAGAAATTAGCATCACCGTTATAACAAAGTATTAAAACATATACTTTTTTTCCCTCTCTTAGCCAAAATTACATCTGCATACCTGATTTCACGACCTGTCTCCATCGGTGACAACGCCTAACAACCGCTGCCATGGGCGAAATGGAGGAGCTTCGTAAGGAGGCAGAAAACCTCAAAGATCAGATCACTGTCAGTTACCAATTCATAATCCATCTATCGATAATCCATGTACTGCCTGTCTGGGTTCTTTGAATCACATAATGCTAGCACTGCGCCAAATTATTATTTAGCCCTTCAGCCTGAAAGTTCAATAATGATCCCCAGTGATGATAATGGTTATGAACATAATCTGAAGACGTATCCTCAAGTGTTCTGATTCTCTGGGCAGTAAGGCGTAAAGTTATTCCAAAAACTACAATCACCTGACCACAGCTATGACCATACATCTCACCCCTGACCACTCTGTTTTTCCAAAAGCAGGGAGAGTAGATGTAGGTGCACAGTAACCCCCCTTGAACACGACCTGCGTTTGGAGACCACAACCATTCAATAAAAGCACTGTTGTTGTGAGGACCATAGCTTGACCATACACAACCGTTCCTCTGCAGGAGGCCCGGAAGGCTGTGCAGGACACCACCCTGCAGGAAGTGGCCGCTGAGATGTCTGTGGTTGGACGTGTCCAGCTGAAGACCAGGAAGACGCTGAGGGGTCACCTGGCCAAGATTTACGCCATGCACTGGGGCGCTGATACCAAGTAAAGACACACACACACACACACACACACACACACACACACACACAGTCAGAGAAACACACACATACATTTTCTGACACCCAAACAGGGCCACACTCTCTAAGTAAACACTGGCCCTTCACACACTTTATCCTGCACTCCTTGCCTGACAGTCCCTCATAGTAGAATCAATGAATCAGTCGTTAACAAATCTGTTTATTTGACCATTAATAGCATTTAATCCAAATAAATTCATCAATTCATTCACTCAGTCAAACTTATTGTTTCAAACAGGCATAGTGCTGCAAGTTGATTCATTTATTGGATTGGTGTTGCGATCCTATAACTTGTTTTAAGTGGATGAATCAGCTCATGTACATTCAAGTTGGTTAACTAGATTTTGCACTAAACTTTGACCCTTTTTCCCTCTTATTTTGTCCTCTTTCCTTTAACTTTATCTCCTCTCTCTCAGTTGTAGCAAGTTAGTAAGCTAATTAGCTTAGCTTGGTTTACAATGCATTTGGGGCAGAGGTTCTGTAGGAAGGCCTCTCTATTTCAGTACAATACCATTTGATTGTCCCTTAAAAGTAAAGTAATTAAAAGCCTGTATACACATTAGCAAACACCAATATGTGGCTGAAGAGAAATACAAAGTACCCAATATCAATATCAATAATTAATATCCCCATCATATGCTCTGTAAACACCTGGCAGTAGAAAAACATGCATTAGCATAAGTTTGCCACCATGACACAGCTTCATGGAAAAGGCTGACTGATGTTAGTCCAAAACAGTATTTAATGTATAATTTATTCATATAAACTTGGTTGTTTAAACAGTAAATGCAGATTGGCCATATGCGTTGGTATATCATCCCATACACGTGTATAACAACAACAAAAAGTTGAACTGTTTAACTTGGTAACCAGTTTATAAGAGCAGTAAGACAACTCAGGGGTGTATTATACGTCTGCTTGTCTTTGGTAAATGATATAGGCCATATACTACACACCCTCATGCCTTATTGATTAAATATATTTAATATACCATATACTAGTATATCTGTTCATCTAATAGCTATTTATCTTGCATTGCTGCATGACCTTGGATCTTTACTTTACTCTCTCTGTCTTACTGTGTCTCCCACCGGTCTCTTTCTATATCTCGCTTGCTGTATCTCTCTTTCTCGCTGTGCCTCTGTCTACTCCTCTCTTGTCTTTCTCTACCAGGTTGTGTGTTAGTGCGTCTCAGGATGGAAAGCTTATAGTTTGGGACACCTTGACCACCAACAAGGTATGGTGCAATCGGGCTTTACAGTTTGGGTCCTAACAGGTCTTAAAAGGCTGTGTCTGAGTCTTTATGGTCTGGGGCTTTACCGTCTGTTTTTTAATAAGCTGGAGCTTTACAGTTTGGGTCTTAAGAAGCTGGGTCTTAAAACCCTGCAAGGTTAAGATCCAGACTGTAAAGACCGAGCCTGTTAAGACCCAGTCAGTTAAGATCCAGACTGTTAAGACCCAGTCAGTTAAGACCCAGCCTGTTAAGACCCAGTCAGTTAAGATCCAGACTGTAAAGATCCAGCCTGTTAAGACCCAGTCAGCTGGGTCTTAACAGTCTGGGTCTTAACAGGTTGGGTCTTAACAGGCTGGGTCTCAAGAAGCTGGGTGTTCACAGACTGGGTCTTAACTGACTGGATCTTTTCAGTCTTGGTGTTGATAATTCTGTTCTTAGGACAGTGTTGGTATAAAATGTGTCCAATAATAACAGTATTTATAATAACAAGTGCTCCCAGCATTTGAACACTTATATTTTAATAGGAGCCCCATCAGCAGTGTTATTGTTTTCTGGGGTTGGACACATTGGCAAATAAATATAACATTTTCAAAGATTATTTACAAACATGAGACATGGACAATACACACAAAATCTGCACAACTATAGACCCACACATTTAAACTGAAAACAACCACCAAAGAGTGAGTTCTAGACTGTGTGTGTCTTTTTGCTTTGCTGTGAGGTGTCCTTTAGTTTTCCTTAAACTAGTTCTGCTGTTTACAGCGCATGGAAATTTGTGGACCTTACCTCTAAGGCTTAAGGGCTCGCTTCTGTGTTGCTCAGTAACTATGCAGTTTTTAAATGGAAACGTCCAGTAGATACGCCTGAGGTAGGACAGGTCACTTGATTGTGACAGTTATGCTCTGAATAAAGAGTAACTGATACTTGCTAAGCAATCACTTTGACAACCTTTACATTTGCTTGAGACCTTTATCCTCCCTGTAACAAAAATAAATAGAAGCTGTAAAAAGCAGACAACACTATGTAGTTGTATGCAGGATCACAAACATTTAATGTAATGAGAACTGGATCAGGAATTTAGTTAACTTAAATCAAATACATTACAATAATTAAAACTGAATATGGGCGAGAGTCCTAATCCAAACTTATATCTTTCTTATCTTTGGGGTCATCATTAATGTACTCTGTGTGCTTTGAGGGATAAGCTGTGCTGTTCTGTTCTCAGCCAGCTGCAACTTTTCTATTATTTTCCCCCTGAAAGACCTGACCATATAATCGGGCAAGACTAACAGTTAATTTATGTTTAGGTTTGCAGGGAGTTTACAAGGTTTAGGTGCTGACATGTATGATGTTAAATCATCGGTGTATGTAGCCTTTATTTTAGACTAGTGGTGTAGATCAGTGAGTAAAATTTAAAATGGTCATGGGCCAAGACAATTCCCTTGCAGTATACCACACGACATATTTGAAGTTTGAAGGTTCCAATTAAAGAAAACTTACTGTGTTCTATTAAATAGATACTGCACATAGTCCTTATGTTTAATATTTTAACAATACAGCTACTACCATATTTTTGTATTACACTTTTATTTCAGCTAACAGTTTCAACAAGTAGCCTAGTTTGTTACTGTTTTCTCTGTGCTAGTGCTAAAAGTATATTCTTAATTTATTAAACTATAATTTATCTAATTAGAATTGAGTTTTTTTGTATAAAAATAAATAAAACAAACACAAAATAAGGTTTGTTTTATTAATTATTCACCTGCTTAACATTAAAAGATTTCCTCTGGTGATGTGGAAAGACTTTAGCTTCCCTCCAGGTCAGAGGACACATACAGCTCTGGAAAAATAAAGAGACAACTGCACCTTTTTCTTTCCTTTCCAAAAAAGTGGGAAAGGAAGGTTTTGAGTGAGGAACAGACGGGTTACAATAAAAAGACCACAGCAAACCACATTTCTGTTCCTCACTCAAAACTTTCCTTTTCAACTTTTTTCCAGAACTGTATATCTCCAGGCTTAGATTTAAGACATGACAAATAGGAGTGACAATATAGTTTGCTGTCATCCTAGCTTTTCACTAAGCTGTCAGTACCAGATGGTGTTTCATTTTGGGGAACCTCCCAAACACTGTCTCACGTACACTAAACACTGGCAGTGATGCACACGCCTACTGCTCTGTGTGAGGAATCCCTGTCCTAATCTGCTCAGGTGAATGCCATCCCTCTGAAGTCGTCATGGGTGATGACGTGCGCCTACGCCCCCTCTGGAAACATGGTGGCATGCGGAGGCCTGGACAACATGTGCTCCATCTACAACCTCAAGGGCAAAGACGGCAATGTGAAAGTAATGCGCGAGCTAGCCGCACACACAGGTAAACGCTCAATCTCGCCGCCATATAATTGCAACTTGGAGCTACTGACAAAAACTTGAAGTGAGATCATATGGGGTTTTGTTTACATTATCTATGCTCTACTGCGTTGTCATATTTTCTGGGCGCTCTGACTGTGTTTTCTTGTCTTGTTGTTGCTCAGGTTATCTGTCCTGCTGTCGTTTCCTTAGCGATAGTGAGATCATCACTAGCTCTGGAGATTGCACCTGGTAAGATCAAGAGGATATGGACATTCAGCGTGCAAGGGGTTTTAACAACTGACCACAGATCAGAGCACTTTGTTAATCCTAGCATATTACAGTTCTGCAACGTAACTCTCCTCCCTCCCTCCCTCCTCTGCCTCTCTTCAGCGTTCTATGGGACATTGAGACGGGGACACAGAAGACCATCTTCGCAGGCCATATGGGAGACTGCATGTCCCTGGCCGTGTCCCCAGACTTCAAGATGTTCATCTCTGGGGCCTGCGACTTCACGGCCAAACTCTGGGACATCCGGGAGGCCACCTGTCGACAGACGTTCAGCGGCCACGAGAGTGACATCAACGCCATTGGGGTGAGGATGGAGGCCCACGATTTCTTCCTCTGTTATGAGCACTTTGCGCTTGATTCAGATGCATTGAACTCATTGGTATGTGAAAGTCCTCTGATCTCCACGGCCCTCATCCCTCCCTGCAGTTCTTCCCCAATGGCGACGCGGTCATTACGGGCTCGGACGACGCCACCTGCAAGCTGTACGACCTGAGGGCAGACCAAGAGCTCATCACCTACCAGGACTCGAGCATCATGTGCGGCGTGACCTCCCTCGCGCCCTCCCTCTCCGGACGCCTGCTACTGGCCGGATATGACGATTTCAACGTCAACATCTGGGACACGCTGAAAGGAGAGAGAGTGGGTGAGTATGAAAGGAGAGAGAGTGGGTGAGTATGAAAGGAGAGAGAGTGGGTGAGTATGAAAGGAGAGAGAGTGGGTGAGCATGAAAGGAGAGAGTGGGTGAGTATGAAAGGAGAGAGAGTGGGTGAGTATGAACGGAGAGAGTGGGTGAGTATGAAAGGAGAGAGGAAAGAAGGAAACAGGAGGACGAAGAGGGTGTGTGGGTAGGGGCGGGATGAACGGTGAGACGGGCAAAAAAGGTGGACTAATTGGACTGATAAAACATGTCCCGCTTTGTTTAGGAGTGCTGGCTGGTCACGACAACCGCGTGAGTTGCATTGGAGTCTCCTCGGATGGAATGGCATGCTGCACAGGGTCCTGGGACAGCTTCCTGAAGATATGGAACTGAACATGTCCCCCAGAGGACAGGAGGAAAGAGTGGGAGGGAATGGAGGAAGAATATCCTGAACACCTGCCATGGGATGGGGGAGTGATGTATGGGTGGTGAGGACTAGGAAACATCATTAAAGAGGGCCTTTTTTTGTGCCAAGTCCAATTCATGAAAGGCTATCCTCTCTTCCTACTTCTCTCTCTCTTCCAACTCAAATTTTGGATGGTAAGGGTGGGAATGTTCTAGTAAATTATTGTGGTTATTTCAATGAATTATTTTATGTCACGGTTCAAACTGAATTCTAGCGTTATATATTTTTCCATCATTATAAAGGATTTCATATGACGTTAAGAAGCAGCTGCCAAATGAAAGCGGTGGAGATTTGGATGAAAAGACATCACATCACATGAATGACAACAGAAAGTCTGTGTAGGTTTACAGTTACTAGGCTGTTACATGATTTTATATTTGAGGTGAGACAAAATGTGTCAGGAGCTGAATTATAACTTTAGATTCATTTTGAAGATGTTTGGTTTGAACTCCCATGTTAGTATCTTTTTTTATGGTTACAGTAGAATAAATTGTTTAGCCTGCATATTTGTATATTAGTGTGTCTGAGCAATATTTCTGCATGTTTGTGTGTAATACAATGGTTACCATGAATTGGGCCCTAATCATTTGGCCCGCTCCCATAAACGCATAAGTGCTTTCAGTAAACTGTTAGATACTGATGGACAGATGGAATAAAAATAGATCATGTTTAACTGAGCACTAACAAAAAAAATAAGGGACATGGGGAGGGGTTTAAACCTGCCCAGGTCGTTTGATAAAACATTTCAAATAAACTATTCATGTTTGTTTCATGAAGCAACAGTACAATACATATACTGGGTAGCACAATTCTGAGAACTGAAGTTAAAGGGATATTTCCAGCATGTTAGACCTCATTTTCCACTTTGTGTTCAAGCATCTTCTAGACACTTGTTTTGGTGAAGTTCTATTTCAGTGATTTGTGTCTCTCATGCTGTGAAAGCAACATGTCTTGCAGTCACCAGACACAGCACAAATAATTATTTCTAAACTTTGCCAAAATAAAGAACAAACCACATCATGTCTTTGAGGTCTATGAAGGCATGGTAATTCTGAAAAACACTGTCTTTTCCACAACCAGTGACAGTCTGCTGTAGCTCTTACGCTCCCACCTCTGGACCATACATGCCTTCCAGCAACAGGTGTTTAAGGCCCGGCTGTCTGTGCCTTTCCTCTTGGTCCGAAAATACTTGTCAGCCAGAAACAAATCCCAGAATGCATGTTTAAGTTCCATTGGGCCCATTGCAAAACAATACTTAAATATGGCACTGCCTCACCCCTGTCTTGAAGTTCTAAACTAGTCATCATTGCATGTTGACAACATAACTGAAATTAGAAAGAAACTGGCCATTAATAACAGATTAGTCCTGGACAGAAACACTCAGATGAGAATTTCCAGAGCTGGCATTAGTCAAGGAGTAGGCCAAAGGCATCTGAAAGCAGCCTGGAGGGTGCTTTTCCTCTTGGGACCAGTAAAGACAGATTAAGACAATGAAAAGCAAATTATATTTATTTAAATATTTTACATACAATTGGATGACAAACAAATGACAGACATTTATAAATGCTAAGACAGTTGGACAACTAACATGTGAAGGGCGGCAGTTAGAGAAAAGTTTAAAAGTCTGTACAATTTAAAAGAGATTTTAAGGAGTCTATACACTGGTCAGTTAGTGTTGGTGCATGTCCATCTGAAGCATCCATCTATCGGTTCTCTTTGTCCACGGATACCGTTAAGACCCGTCGGTCCATCTGACCCAACCTCTGTCTGTCTGGAGTGGACACCTTCAGCTTCATCTGTTGGGCAGGCGGCACAGCATCATTCAGTTAGAAAACATTCATCTGTTATTTTCCTCCAACCCACCAAAGACAAAGACAAACTTCTACCTCAAATCCAAGTATTACCGTGAGACATGAAAAGGGCAGAAGGGACGCAAATACAAGCACAGATAGGGAGTAAACACTCAATACCTGCGTAGCCTGGTCTCGGGGGGAATTGGTTTCCTTGAGGATCTGCAGAGGGGAGCGGCCTTCAGCCAAGACAGCTTTGCCTGCATAGGGGTGTTGGGGAGGGAGTTAATTAAGGACACAGACACCACCTACTCCAAGCAACAGAATTCCATCAGATTACATTCCCTGACAGATGCAGCCACCAGTGTCACTTCAATGAAGCCGGTTACATTTGCATAACAGATTCAATCCTGTAACACACACACACACACAATGGAGTGAACACTTCTTTAAACAACAGCCATATACCTCTCTGCTTCGGTTTGACTGACTGCCCCTGGTTCTCGTTGCCGATGTTTTTGGTTCCGACACGGACGGCAAGCGGCGAGGATGACGACGCCGGCCCCTTGCCCCCTCGCCCTTTGGCCCTCACCCCGGTGACACCGAAGCCCTTGCCAAGCCACTGAGGCTTGAACACCACCTGACTGGGGCTCTTGGTGTCAAACGTGGGGCAGCGGATCCCAGTGGTTTGGGGAAGGGGCTGTCCCACGCTGGGGCTTGATCCGGCAGACAACGGTTTAACAGGAGAGTCCTGTTTGGCAGGCACCGCCGGCTCTGAAACCACTGCCTTCTCCTTGGCGGGAGCCTGTGGGGCGGACGGGACTTCAGTCATCTCGGTAACCTGAAGACTGTTCAGTTCAGGCATAGGGGGCAGAGGTTGGGCTGGCTCTGAGGGAATGGCATAGCAGTGGTCAGGTTCTTCTTTGCAGTGGTCAGCAGGGGCACCATCTGGGATGGGGGACTCGGGGCTGTCCTGGTGTACCTCGGCGTGGATTTGGTAGGGAGCGTTGTGGCAGGTGATCAAACTCATGCTCAGCTGCTTGTGCAGGGGAGACTCTTTGGCTTCCTCTGCCTCCTCCACGGAGAGGTCGGCCTCAACTTCCACCTGGGTCTCCCCGAGCAGGAGGAAAGGGCTCTGGGTGAGGCACATCTCCTCGCTCACCTTCTGAGGTGAGGGCAGGGACGGGGGAGTCAGGATCACGTCATCAGAAACCTGGAATGGCTGAGGGGACAGCAGGGGCTGACTGGAGCCAAGCTCGCCCACCACCACCGCCTCCTCCTCATCCGCCTCCTCGAGATCCGGACACTTCAGGGATGATGCAGGGACGACTTTTTCTATGTGGTCACTGTTGAGGAGCATGCCGAGGCGACGGGCAAAAGAGCCTACTGTTGCTGGGGAACAAGATACAAAATACAAGTAGGCATAAGTCTCAGGTCAAGGTCCAATCTTCAGAACGTAGTGAAAGTTTGCAGGCCCTGTGCTGCCTTCACAGTAATGTTTAAAAACACAGGATGTCATTCCCTGTGCTCTGTTGCCCCCTGTTGGTTTGGTTTAAATCCTGCCTGGATGCAATTTACACAGGCAGTCTAATTCAGATCATTTCCCACACTAACCGGTAATTCTGCAAATCAGATCAGACATTTTACAGATGGACACAAACTGTCAAAACACTGTCACAGCCTGCTGTGATAAAGGCTCAGTTACCCCTCATGGAATCCTTCATGGGGGTACGAGTGATGTCAACAGAAGGTGACCGTGGGTCAGTGGCTAGGACGGGACACCCAGTCTCAAGGGAGACAGCGCCATCCACCTGGAACACACAGACACATTGATCTCTGCCATGCTGGCTCTAGTAATATTAGTCAATATGAACCAAATCTGCAGCTTGAACAGGAATTAAGTGAGAATCCCCTTCACACAAATCCAGAATTTAACTCAGTGCAGCCTGCAAACTACAGAGAATTAAATATATGCACAAAAGCATAAAATAAGCATACAGCAAACAGACATTCATTATTGGTGAAGTAAAATGCTACGTTTTGGTTGAAGTCCAGATGAGAGCACAACAGTGGCCTGTGTTACCTGACGTTACCTGAATGGGTGTACGGTTAATTTCTACTGAAGGAGACCGTGGGTCTACTAACTGCGCAACACGGTTGTGTCTCATGCGCTGGCAGGTGTCGGGTTTGGGTGTTGAGGCCACAGCAACTTTGCTTTCACTGGATCCCATGATTATAGATAATGTTCTACGGGAGATAAAACAAGCGATCACAATTTGCGCAGTCATTTAGACTGCAAAAATCATAATGTACTAGGCAGCACTTACCTAAGCATTTTTTACTGCGGTTTTTACACGAAGAGACAAAAACGTTCCACTTTCCTCCAGTATCATATTTAGTATAAAACCTCACTCCCAACAAACCCGAGCTAAGACCCACATTTATCTCCAACAACCTTCACCAAAACATTAGTGCTCTAAAATGCTGTATTTCATTGAAAGTACTCGTGTGTAATTCACTAACAGCAACTGTTGGGTACAACACTTTCCTAAACTAGGGGTGGCAAACCTTTGTGTAGTTTGAAAATGGTACACACTCGGGTACACCTGTGAACCCAATAGAACCAAGGGCACTGGTGTAACTAGTATAAATCGTTAAGGGTGAGAAGACTGATAATGAAGATTTCTACACCAAAGACCACACACACACACACACACACACACACACACACACACACACACACACACACACACAC
>JACXGJ010005289.1:0-39860 GCA_016801105.1 Esox niger
TCCCCCAACAATCACATTCCTAAGGAACAAAGGACAGATACCCTTAATGGTTTAGGCCAGTTGAGCAGATGGTCAGAGAACCTAATGATTCTCTGAAATAATACAGATGCATGTCAAAACCAATGACCCGAGTTACATACCAGGTAATAGATAAGCAAACATGTCTCCAAAATACATTAGTTAAGAAATTGCCACAACATAACCTTCCCTAGTTCTTTCATTTTCTCACCAATGATCACAACGTTAACACAGTATTTTATGCCAGGACGCATAGGAGGTGATACACAGACTATTATAAGAAATAGTTTATCCTACAAAATACCCTTGTATGGCGTATTCCAACCTATGGCCCAGTGGTCTATTCAGAGAGTCCTATGACAGTCACATACACAGTTCATAGCAGGTGGTATGGAGAGGAGATTGGGGACCCATCAGTAATGGAGCATCACATTTCTTACCTAGTGTCCTTTGTACAGAGATAACAAGTACTCTCATACATTGTGTCAAGCTTAATTAAAAATGTTTCATGCTCAATACCTCTCACTGGCTGATATACAATTTAAAAAACTGTGTCACATTGAGCCTATGAACAGACCTTAGTTTTCACATATTGGTCATATACTACACCCCTTCCTGCCTATATATATTATATATATATATATATATATATATATATATATATATATATATGTATAATATATTACATATCCATTTATTATTCAGAGAATGTAAGTATGAATATTGAAGAATGACTGACCAACAAAAAGGTAATTCAAATAATTTTATTAAAAATGGAAACACATTTGATTCATGTGAAACACACATACAGACCACAGGTCCAATGTTAATGCCTGAGTGGATATGTCAAAGCTGCATGCAACCACAGGAAAGCAACCATCCAGACTGAAAAACTATTCTTGTTCCATAAAAAGGATACAAAAGGCCAATATTAGCTATTATAGAAGCCAGTGAAGATTGGCATCAAACCAATGTGGTTTTTTTTTTCAGATTGTGTGAGATTGGCTGGAACTGTTGAGGTACTGGAAGCAGTAAACTGACTTAGAAGGACATGCCCTGAAAGTAGTCTGGTCCTCAGTTCCCTCAAGTTATGTAGCGTGTTTCACTGCACCTTCATGTGTCTAGGACTAAAAGAAAGTCAGCAAAAAAATAAAATGTTCAGTCTTAACAGATGTCGGTGTAGCTACTATAACAGACAATATTATATAGATTTACTGGCTAAAGAAAGAAATCAACAATCACAAATGTGCAGTTACAAATGCCTAGCCCTTGAATTGTAAATCGGATTGGTTGGGGCATTATATCGGATAGGTCAGCTGTCATATCTTCCAATCACCTCTCCCTCCATGAATGGTTATATACTTACTCAAGGGTAAACTAAGAACTTTCAGCTGGGGAATTCAAAACGGCAACATTTCGGTTACCATCTCATCTCTCCATCTCATCTTCATCCACATACCCGGTATCTGGTTGCGGGAGCAGCAGTTCCAGCAGGAGACCCCAAATGTCCCTTTCCTGAGCCACATGTGCCAGCCCTGACAATAAATCTGAACCTTCAGTTAACAAAGGATATCGGCTAAGTTGAAAGAATAACATCTTGCGACTGATGGTCTGAGGACCAGGTGAGATTTTTTATGTGTGGAACCTTAAATTTAATATACATTAAACAATGCATTTGGACTTAATTTCTGTCTCACCATAAGTGGGTACAGCCAAGGGCTCCGGGAAGGGGGGAAGACCCCCTAGGATGGCCCCTACCATTGTTCCCCATTAAATCAGGAAAGCCTATTGCTAAGTGTCAAATTTGAGTCAGACTGGTCTCACCCCAACAAGAGCATGTTCAGTTTTAGGATGATCAAACATTAAGTGAAAGCTGAATATATTTTCCTCTCAATGACTAACATTAATGGTTCTGAAACCAACTGAAGTGAGAGTAGAGAACTAAAGTCATTCCCCATTGGGGGATGATAGAGCAATTTTATTGTCATTAGAACAGACCTGGTCAAAATATACATAAAAGTTGTGATTTAGGGTTTGGCTGACTGACACTATTTAGAAAAAAAAAAGAATCAAAGTTGAAAATGTTCCCTAAAATTTAGGAGGTTAATCAAGACATTATGTTTGTCACGAGGTAGTTAAGGCTTTGCCTGTGAAAATGATTCATTTGGGTGGTATAGATATGCAAATACAATCACCCTGGTAGTTGCAGCAGGAAAGCCACTGCAAAATGGGCAGGAGTTTTTCTCTTCTACAGCTTATCCCCTAGAGGGCAAATCAATTTGGTTGTGCACGTGCCAAGATTTTATTTTAACATGTTCATTTTGTTTTTCAGTGAATATACAGTATGCAACTCCTTATAGAATGGGTTCTATTTCCATCCGTACTACCAATTCTCTTTTTTTCAGGATGGTTCAGTATGGCGCCTACTGTGGCAGCATTCACCATGATCTTGCTTTCCCTCATGGTGTCACTTTTCCATTGACTTGATGAAGTGAAACAAGGGGGGAATTTATGA
Source organism: Esox niger (assembly GCA_016801105.1). Lineage (NCBI taxonomy): Eukaryota > Metazoa > Chordata > Actinopteri > Esociformes > Esocidae > Esox > Esox niger. Next base: position 2,534 of record JACXGJ010005289.1, read on the forward strand.
TATGATAATTACTTATGATTGGAAACAGCTCAACTGACAGTTCAAAACAAATCAAATTGATACTTACACAGATTTACATTTGCGTAGTTATAATGGAGCATTGGCATCTGTTGTGTTTCACATATTCCATTCACAGGATTTGTTTTTAATTTGTTCATTTGGAAATTGGTTGTTTGATGTAGGGTCTAACATTGTAATGGTTGAATAGAATAGATCTAACCTTTTCTGATTTGGCTAAGCAAAGGCAAGTCTTACAATCCCATTCCACTGTTAGTTGCTATCAGGCATAAATATAGCACAAGGAATCAAACATCAACCGAGCCAGTTCTGGATGGAAATGAAATTTTACATAGACTATTATGGATGCTTACCTTAAAAGTGTGTAAGCTTCACTCGAATGAACTTTCCTTAGTGGATGATAGTTCAGACTGTTGAACCACACTAATTGTTGTTGTTCTGATAATACATCACGTTACGGAATGGATACAGACTACTGAGTGGGAGAACTGTGATGGTAATTCCATCGATACTATTTTAGGAGTAGGTACAGAGACAAACTTCTCTTGGCATAATTAGCAGTTTATTTGCAAACAGAGAGACACATTAAAAGCTTGCAGAAAAAACCTGTGAGGAATCTCTGAGGAAACACAGAATAGTCAAAGTGCTTATTACATTAAAAAGAGTGTGGTAAGATACTGCCCAGCTGTCTTATATCAACAATACCTAGGTTTTACCCAAAATGTGGGTGGTCCCCCTACCTTAAATCAAGGAACTAAAAGCACTGCTAATTTATTCTCTAAAGACAAGATTTGTTCCTTATCCTTCCTGTCACAAATGTTTACTGAAGTAAGGGCAGGGGGAACATCATAAAAGACAGTCAAGCACATTCCTGAAGAACAAAGGACAGATACACTTACTGGTTTGGGCAGATTAACAGATGGTCAGAAAAACACAAAACAGATACATACCAGGTAATAGAAAAGCAGACATTTCTCAAATGTACATTAGTTCAAGAATTTTCACAACAGTACCAGCAATATGCTCAAAAAGGATTTCTACAACCACAGTGGTTGAATGTGTTCCAAATCTTCCTGACTACACACTTGGCAGAATGACACCAGGGTCAAATCACTTGACTTCACACTCCATTACTAGATCAATCATTGACAGTGATCAATCATCCTGAAGGACTCCACATACTACATGTAAGAGTACCACAGGCCAAGTTAACTTATATTGTTATTTCATATGTACGAAGATTTGTTTCTTGCAAGCAGGGCCTGACATTTACATTTATAGCGACTGTGGCTAGAGGTTTTCCAAAGTTACTAGCCACTCAGAGTTTTCACTGGACACCATTTTGTGGAAACGCAATTATGTTTTATTTGATAAAATTTGACGATGGTGTGTTACATCTTAGCTTGTCTTGTTCACAGGTTCAGTCACTATTGATCAAAGGGGGTACCCTAACTCTACCAGACACCCGTCTGTGAAATACTTTATATAACTTGGCACACTCACTATAGTGTTAAATCTGCCCCTTTGTCCATGTCCACATGAGCAGCTATTGCACACAACAATGTCCTCCCTAATATCAACCAAAATATGTAAGCAATATATTTATTTTTAACATAACCTAGAACAATTAACACTTTATTTAAAAAGACATATGAAATCAACCATCAGCTTTACACCGCGTTCCATATTATTATGCAAATATTTTACACCGATTTTCTTAAATAGTCGATGCCAATGACAGTCGGTATAATTTTCAAGTCATCAACCATTAGGGTATAAGTTGAATTTCATTGAACAAACCACCCAATGAAAACAGAATATTTTCCAAAAATATAAAACTCAAAATGTACTGTTCCAAATTATTATATGAAGCAATACTGTAAGATCGGGACAATCTGTCATGACATTACTCTGTTGGTCTCTTTACTCATCATTTGTCATGATTGTTCCCGTGGATCCATGTAATTAAACTTTAAATAATCAATATACGAACAACTGAGAAGTTTTTATTGAGAATAAATTGCGAACATTATAACATTGTCCATCCTCCACAGCACTATCTGATGCTTTCCCGCAGCAGAGAGTTCCTTTTTCTGTGGCCTGCTTAATTATGTGGAACATCCTTCTTAAGTAGTTTTCTTTTTATGGCAAACTAATTTTCACAGGTGTCTGAGATTGATTTCAGTGATCCAAAGAGCCGAGATACACAATACTATCCATAGTTAGATTGAAAAACTAAATATTCACTGTTTATGATGCTTAATTCCAATTTGCATAATAATCTGCAGTGTATAATTAGTCGCAGTCAATATAATTGTTGTCTATTTTTGTAATGCTATGTTCTTGTTGATATAGACATCCATAAAAAACTAAACAGAGCTGTATTTATTACAGCTTTGTCAATTTGTTTTTTTCCCCATCTTTGCCTTGACGCCACATCGTTCATCTCCCTCAACTTCCTTCAACTGTAGGCTCTGCTGCTTTCGCTGATCCAGCGTCTTCACACAAATATATATATGGTTAGTAACTTAAATATGTTAATTATATTTTTTTACTCTATATATTGCATATGTAGCCTAATGTTTTTGGTGTAGTACATACCCTAATCTGATGGTCTTTTAACCAGTCATATTCGTTTGTCTCACAATCGCTCTTTAAAAACCAATCAGTAATTTTATGTTACTAAAAGTTACCTGAAAAGTTTAAAAAAGTATACAGATTAGATGTCGTTTTAAGTTATTAAGTTTTAATATAATTTTTTGACATGCTTGGGTGTGAAAGAAAACTACGATCCACCTGGTTTTCCACCATTACTCAAATTCATGATGTCTGGACCTGTGTGGTCCTGTATGCAAGGATGCCAGGTTTCATTGACCATAAACTGTTCTGCTGCAGACTCCAGAAAAGAAATCAACCCATTGAAGCCCATGAAAAATACCTCATCTTGTAGGAAACATACCCCACCTGGCAACACTCAATATGGAAAAGGGGGGGTTGATTGTTCTATGGAAATATTTAGTCATGAAGTTGAGATGAGTCAGATTTTCTGCTGAACACCGTTAGCACTGATAGTAGCCTGTTGATGTCAAAATGTTTCTCAACCCTTATTCTGAGCTGAGAGAGGGATTGATGACTTTCATACATTGAGTTATGTGTCAGAGTGGGGTGTGTCACTTTTACTTGTTTACATTCATTTTCATTTGTGGAACAATAAGACCTCATTGGTCATTTACTCTTTTTGGTTGTTTTGTCATAGTTATTTGTAACATATGTATATGGGCATTTTCTTTTCATTAGGAATATTTTTTTTTAAACATGTAATGTTTATTCTTATACTGTATGTGTGATGGGGGGACTGTTGAAGTTGATCAATGTAGGCATTTTATGTTCAGTTTACAACAGAACATCTGTTTATCTGCATACGGGAAGTCATGTTCAGTCAAAGCGTGACAGTAATCAGCCAATTGGCTTACAGTACTGTGTTGTGTATTCTGTCCTGTGATGTTTGTAAAGTAGAGGATAACTGGAAGTTCTTTTAGATGAAATCGAGTATATAAGACAGAGTATAGTCTGTAACGTCATGAACAATTGACTATCAAATGCTGCAGTAAATAATTGAATGACTCACTCCCTTGATGACCAGGTATGCAATCATTATTTCAACCACTATATGAAATGGCTGATTTCTAACATTACTCAGACTCTGTATGATGTACCGCTCTGACCTGAGTTTGTGCAGAAAGGTCTTGACTACCATGTGAATTTTGGTCAGCGGTGTTTGGAAACCCGGTATATCCGGTATAGGCCGCCACAACATTTTCCAGTATCACATCCAATGTTTGTCTGATGATCAAGGCCTTTATCAATTTTTCAAAATTCTTGTCAACATTTGACCAGGAATGATAGATTAAGATGTCATAGCTAAGAGCCAATGGTAGTTTCTTGGTAGTTACGTTTCTGGATGGGATTAGGGTTGTAATTCTGGAGACATGTATCGCAAAGCATGTTAGGTCGGCTGACGTGGCTTCAGGGTTGAATGTTACTTGGACCGTGCGTAGTCACAGTCACACTCTAGCATACCAACGGAAATAGCTCCAATCTAACAGAGTCATCCTGCTTCATTACTCTGATGATTTTAAACAGCAAATCTACCATATTATGCATCCCCTACTTTGGCCCCAAATAAAACGAGAGGTGCTCCATAAAACTAGCAGTAAAGATCATCAGTCACATCCTGCTTAAAAACCTCGCCTTTGGACAATTCACAAAATGCCACTTCTGATGTCTCTGGGTTGAAAATGTATCCACCAATTAGCCCGTAAGCCAACTTCCATTCCTGTGGTAACATATCTTGGTGTAGTTGGTGAATTCAATATAAACGCTGCATTGGTTTCTTTGTGTCGTTGTCGCCCAATTGTATTCTTTTGCTGACTTGATATGCAGCGGTTAAGCTGCTAGCTTTCACCGATATTTCATATCCAATGTTGATCACAGTACAATCTGCCATGTTTTGTAATGTACGCGTAGGTTTACTAAGGCCAATACTGGAGGACTGCATGGATAAAATACATAGACCAAGCCACTCACCTATTGCGTGGTAAAACATGAAAGGCTTACCCCAACTGTTTATAGACCATCTGTTGCGTACACATGGCACTTATCGCAACATCAACTGCCTGGTAATTTAAAATTCCTGAATGCTGGCACCCTATTGTTAAACACCAAACATTTCAGTACATATCATAACATCTTTTGCCTTTTGAATTTAGCACTCCAAAACCCTGTTGCCCTATTGTTAAACATCCAAGTAATTGTTACTTATCATAAAATTGAATGACTGGGGATATATTAAGCCAGACCCCTGGAGACCCAATGTTAAACATCAAAGCAACCATGAATAATAATCCACACACCCCCTCATACCATATTTCTTCCCCCTGGACATGTGTATGTCCTACTGGAAGTTACAACCCCTAACATACATCACACTGGAAGTCCCATCCAGACATACTGTATGTCACACAGGATGTCCTACATACCATGCCAGAATTCTTGCCCACCGAAAGTCCCACCCACCTGTCATTCAATCATCAAAAGTGACAGAATAAACCCTATATTAAGGGATGTTACCACACCACCAACAAACAGAAACAACTCAATAACACCAGAGATCAGAATTAGTAATACATGTTAACGTACATTTTTATTATAAAAATATTTTTTTTGCGATTACTGTACATGCTAGAAGCTCATGTTTTTTCTATGAGATTCCTGTCAAATTACATTACATTTGTCATCTTCCATCAAGGCGAGAAAACATAAATTGATGTTAGTCCATTTTTGGAAGGTCTCACCCCAGCATAACAATGAATTGCCAATCCAATTCACAGATACTGCAGAGCTGCACTCACAGATGATGTTTACAACACATAAATGGCTGCTCGCAAATAATACAAGGGTTCCCAAGGATTTGATTCCATCTTGACCTTTAGACTGAAGACTTGAAACTAGAGTGCAATATTATTGCAGAGAAATACATTTTGTCTTTCAAAATAGCATCTAGATATTCAAGCAAGCAAGCATTCAGACAAGCATTAGGTCCTGCCTCCCCCCAACACTGGATCCCAACCAGTTCGCATACCGGTTGAACAAGTCTACAGAGGACACCATCCCCACAGCTTTACACTCTACCCTGACCCACCTGGACAAAATCAACACCTATGTGAAAATGCTATTTATTGATTTCAGCTCAGCATTCATCACACTCATCCCCTCTAGGTCAACAAACTCCATGACTTGGAGATCTGAGTGCTGAGCCCTCTCCTATACTCCCTCTTCACCCACTACTGCATTTCGGTACACAGTTTCAAAACCATCGTCAAGTTTGCAGGTAAAATAGTTCTTAAACATATACAAATATATTCAATATTCTGTTATTTCTTCTTTCTGACAGGTCTGAGAAGACAAAATGTTTGGGCTGTTTTTACTTGATTCTTTGACTGTCTTGAGTGTGTTTAAATTGTGTGAGTCAATTGTTTGAGACCCATTACATAATGTATGTAATTTTTTTTAACATAATAAGAGGGTCAAAGTACACAAACAAAATATATTCTATTGTACAAAATGGGCCATTTACTAAGCAAAAATATCCATGTGTATTCTCTGCCAAAACGAGCAGGTAAGATTGGTGAGTTTCTCAAAGTCCACACACCTGACGCCAAAATTATGAATTACCTCATATTACAAGGTTATCATTAAACTGCAATTGCATGCATCTGTATGGTGAAAACGTTCTTCTGAGGCACATGCATCTGCAGTCAGAGCACACTATCACAGTAGCCACTGCAGCCGGTGGCCTAGAATAGACAAGGCATTCCAATGCTCTACCCTACTTTCGTCTCAGGCAATGCACCACAGACAGATCTATCACATGTCATGTCAAGATGAAGATCTCTCCCAGTCATATGCTCACAAAACATGCGCTCACACCCACACTCATGTAGGTATGCACATTAACACATACATAACCTACCTACACATTTATGACTGCTATACATTCTAAAAAAGTATATTTTTGGCGATACATTAATGAATAGAAAAAATAGATGGCGTATTCAAATTCGCTTGTGTAACAGTAATTCAATTTTTACTATGCATAATTATATTAAGGTACGGCCAATAAGAACAAAGGAGAAGCAGGACTGTAGCTCCACCTCTCTCCCACTTGCTTTCTCTGAGCTTTTCAGATGTACATCCCTGGGTTGACCTAGAAAATAAGCAGTCGATTCAAGATCTGATGCGGCGGGCTTTGTGTATATGGCCCTGCTTGAGCATGAAGCGTTACTCTGTGGAATTAATACTGTAATCTGGAAGACCTGTTTGCTTTGCAGAGCAACACCTCGACATCGAAGCATAATTCTGTATTCCGAGCGATACAGGTATTTGCTCATTTTAATAAATGTATGGAAGATTTCAGAGTAATGCGTTTGTATGAAGGTTTGATGTTGCTGTTCCATTGTTCGCTATTTCGGTGTAGGTATAGAAATAATGCATTTAGTTGTTGGCTGAACTAATATATATATATATATATAATGAATCGCAAAAGGTCGTAACCTAGATGGTTGTGATGTATATCCTGTAGTAAGTTTTTCTAAATCTTAACGAACATGTAATGTACGTAGCCTACTGCTGTTCGAGAATGCATAATGCCAGTAGTTTCTGGCATAGTTGGAACCATTCAGGTGCGTAAAACAAGCTGATATTCCCTATTTTGTAGGGAATATAAAAAAAGTTAAATATACAGGTGAAACGGTAACTAGGTGAACCTGTTTATTAATCAGTCATTTTTTGGCAGTGGCAGAACGCGGCGCATTTGTAGATATAGAGGAATGACTTCCCCAGTATTTGTGAAAAGGATCACAAACCCCGCCGCCCCCATTAGCTTTATTACAGGCCTTTCGTGAAATTATGTCCCCGGAAATAAATTGCTATCACTGCAATATTTTTTAAATAGTTTTGCCTAGCAAACAGCGAATTCCTCTTTCCACCGCATTAACTGATTTTAAATGCTCTACATGCAACCAAACATACGGATCCTATTATTGCAGTTTAACTATTATGACCATGTCATAACTGGTCATGTCGCCTATTCATTGATTGGCTTCAATCTTGCCAACTTTCGGCTTCTACATGCTTGCTAAACTTCAACCCATATGATAATTTTAAAATCATCTATTTCCCTGTTTTTCCTTTGCCTCAACAGACAGGAGCCATGGCGGATCATCTAATTATGTCCATGAACCACAGCTCCACAGGCGTGGGCATCCACGGATACAGACTGGGCATGAATGGAGGCCTACAGGCAGGTTTCCAGCAGCACGTAATGTCCCAGCCAGGCATCCGAGCACTGCCCAATGGCCAAATTTTGCACTACAGTGGAGGGCCCCAGCAACAGGCCACTATAGAGGTGGCAATGAGGCAGTGCCAAGGCATGGTGGGGAACATGAATGGACAGCTCAATGTGACTCAGATGAATCAATGTCAGGTGACATGTGGGAATATGTTGTACAACAATGGGCAGACACAGCACCAACAACCTTCCCAACAGCAGCACCATAATATTCACCTGCAGCAACATCAACAAAACCAGCAGCTGCAGTATTTGAATGGTGGCCTCACTTCCCAGCAGCTTATGGCCAGTATGCACCTGCAAAAACTCAACACCCAGTATAATGGACATCCTCTGGGGCACACGAACAGCAATCACATGGGCAATAGTGCAGCCCAGCACCGCATGGGCCCAGCCCAACTGGCTAACATGCAGCACATTTCTGGGCCGGCACTGGTATTGAACGGCATGGATGCAGACATGATTGATGAGGAGGTGTTGACATCGCTGGTCATGGAGCTGGGTCTGGACCGTGTTCAGGAGCTCCCTGAACTATTCCTTGGCCAGAATGAGTTTGACTTCATTTCAGATTTTGTGAGCAAACAGCATCCAAGCACTGTCAGCTGCTGAGTCCAATACAGGGGTTGAGTCTACAGCATTATAAAGGGGCCAGAAGGAAAAAAAACATTAAAATACTTGAGTCAAGAGTGTTGCCCTTACAGTGTTGCCACTACAGCGGGGAGAACAAGTATTTGATACACTGCTGATTTTGCAAGTTTTCCCACTTACAAAGCATGTAGAGGTCTGTCATTTTTATCATAGGTGCATTTCAACTGTGAGTGACGGAATCTAAAAACAAATCCAGAAAATCACATTTAATTTATAAATTTTCATTTTATTGCATGACATAAGTATTTGATCACCTGCCAACCAGTAAGAATTCCGGCTCTCACAGACCTGTTAGTTTTTCTTTAAGAAGTCCTCCTGTTCTTCACTCATTACCTGTATTAACTGCAACTGTTTGAAAAAGACACCTGTCCACACACTCAATCAAACCGGCTCCAACCTCTCCACAATGGCTAAGACCAGAGAGCTGTGTAAGGACATCAGGGATAAAATTGTAGACCTGCACAAGGCTGGGATGGGCTACAGGACAATAGGCACGCAGCTTGGTGCGAAGGCAACAACTGTTGGTGTAATTATTAGAAAATGGAAGATGTTCAAGATGACAGTCAATCTCCCTTGGTCTGTGGCTCCATGCAATCTTTCAACTCGTGGGGCATCAATGATCATGAGGAAGATGAGGGATCAGCCCAGAACTACATGGCAGGATCTGGTCAATGACCTGAAGAGAGCTGGGACCACAGTCTCAAAGAAAACCATTAGTAACCCACTACGCCCTCATGGATTCAAATCCTGCAGCACACGCAAGGTCCCCCTGCTCAAGCCAGCGCATGTCCAGGCCCGTCTGAAGTTTGCCAATGACCATCTGGATGATCCAGAGGAGGAATGGGAGAAGGTCATGTGGTCTGATGAGACAATAATAGAGCTTTTTGGTCTGAACTCCATTCGACGTGTTTGGAGGAAGAAGAAGGATAAGTACAACCCCAAGAACACCATCCCAACCGTGAAGCATGGAGGTGGAAACATCATTCTTTGGGGATGCTTTTCTGCAAAGGGGACAGGACGACTGCACCGCCTTGAGGGGAGGATAGATGGGGCCATGTATCACGAGATCTTGGCCAGAAACCTCCTTATGTCATGCAATATACTTATGTCATGCAATAAAATGAAAATTAAATATAAAAAAATCATACAATGTGATTTTCTGGATTTTTGTTTTTAATTCTGTCTCTCACAGTTGATGTGTACCTATGATAATAATTACAGACCTCTACATGCTTTTTAAGTCGGAAAACCTGCAAAATCAGCAGTGAATGAAATACTTGTTCTCCCCACTGTATGTTGGTCAAGAACGTTATAGGTCAATCAACATTTTGAATGGCCACATGCCGTGCCCTTTTTACAGGTTTCTGTATTGTATTATTCTTTTAACCACAACTGATTTGGCTTGAGTGGGGATGGTCTACGTAAATTGACTTTTTTGGATAGGGGAAATCCAACCAAAATATTGGATTTATACAATACACAACAATTGATTTTTCAACATATATAACGTTCTTGATCGGCTTAATGGCACTGTATATATGTTGGCACAGAATGTAATCACAGTTTTTATAATAGTTAGCAGGGAATGTAATTCTTGAAATATACGGTTGGAACTTTTAGAAAGAGGGTGAAGGGATTCAGGTGTTTTAGCTTTTGTTAGTATCGGGGAATCCCAAAGAATGAGGTTTCTTTTCAGCGAGTGTAAATTGGTCTAGGTGTTCTGCTTGAAGTGTTTGTCCAGTAAAAACATAAAACTTCTAAGAGCTTGGATTTCAGTCTAGGAAAGGAGCGAGCAGACTTCCATTTCATGGTTTGAAGTGGAGGCCTATAATTATTTAGCTCACTTTTGGTACGGATTGCTTTAAGCTGTGATGTTCACAAACCTATTCCGTATACTCTATACATCTGGGGCCGTATTCACAAAACATTTTATCTTATCACTAGGAGGACTCCAAAAACAGCACTGAAAGTTCCTAACTATGAGTTCCTTCTTAAAACCTATTCATAAAGCTGCTAAGACCAACTTTTACTAAGAATTCGGGAGATGTCGTAAGCTAAGATAAAGGGCGGGGTTGACCCTGTTGCTATGGATGATGTTGTGATCCACAACAAGCTTACCCAAGCTATGCTGACAGTGATTGGCTGATAGTGAATTAATCATAGCTACACTGTAGAACAATGTGTCGTTGTCATATTGAAATAAAGATGTTAAAAGAAAAATGTAGGCCAAGTGTCTCTGATTAATGATATACTGAATAGTCTGAGAAGATATGTTTGGTTAGTTGTCAGCCTCTTACATATCTGGCTGCTCGTAAAGAAATGCGCGTTCATCTTTTGATGGTGCAATAATCCATTATTTGATGGTGTCCATTCTATAGCACCAACTACACCGGGTGGTCCAGATATGGACATGAAGTCAGCTTTGTTTCATTGTAGTCGGTGAATGAGGAAACTGAATGATTTGTCTGACAATATGCGGTCTGGTGAGGGCATTTATTGTTTGATGTAATATTCTACTGACAGATGACTGAGATATGCGTAGTTCGTCTGTGCTGCATATCTGCATTTTCCCCGTGGCCAAGTAACATAGAGATGTCACAACCATGATGTCCTATGTTACTGGGTTGTTTCTGTTTGTTGGCGAAGTGACGGCGTCAATGATGAGCTCTACTAGTGATCATAATACCTTCGCGATTAAGGTGATACCTTTTTAAAAGCTTAGTGTCATTAAATGTTTCTAAAACGTCGACCTGATTATGAGCTGGTTTGCTGGCAGCCGCCCTTTTACGATTGTTTGTGACTTGGTCTTAGTGACTAAGGATTCTTCTTGACTACTCCTAACATTTCCCAGATTTAGGAGCTAGTTTTAGCGATAAAACGCTTTGTGAAATATTCTTAGGCCAATAATGTCCCAAAATTAGAACTGACACACAATTTTTTAAAAAGAGTTACTCCTAAATTAGCAAGTTAGGAACTACTTTTACCTTTAAGATATTTTGTGAATATGGCCCCTGCTTTTTTACAGAAAAGTCTAAGTCCCAATGTATGTTCTATGTGAGATGTAGAACTGCCTTAATAACGCAGATTTGTACTTACTGTTTTTTTCCCCATCCATTTCTGGTCAAGACAGGAAGGATGGTCTTAGTGAAAGGGTTTCTGAGGATAAATAAAGCCTGGATATGTGTGGATAAGCAAACCTTTCTTCACACATCAGACAAAAAATTAGGTTGAAGCACCTTTGCACGACATATGTCCAATGCCTTTTTCAGTACATTTGGTTAGGCAGTCAAACTGTTTTTGATTCTTAAGAGAATTTAAGTCAGTGAGACTGGACTACTCAGGAACACTCAACACATCTTGGAAAGCCATTCTAGTGTGTATTTGGCAAAATAATGTTATAATTTTTTTGGAAGTATATAGGTTTTACATTTCCTACTTTTTACCTGGGCATTGCTCCTTTGATTTTCATTTTTGATCCTGACATTATGGATGACAAGGTTACTCATAAGATGATGCTGCCACCACAATTCTTGAGCATAGGATTTCACTGTGTTGCTATTGAATTGACCAAAACCTTTAGGGCAAAAAGTGAATGGTTGTGTTGAGAGTATCATATTTTAAAACATGGTTTCATTCTTTTGACTTATAGATATGCAGGCCTGAAATGTGGAGTGAATACACTGTTGTTGAACCCATTGTAATGTGGTGGCAGCATAATGTTACAGGTATTCTTGTCACCAGCATGGACTGGGAAGTTATTCACACAACATAGTATAGCTTGTGGGAAACTTCCATAATAGGGTTATTTATGTCACACCAAACAGGTACTGAGTTCAAACATAAATGGCAAATACATATTATGTGCATCCAATATGCTATCGGCTATCACAGTTGAAAGCCATAGGCTATCACCTGGGGTTTAACATGTAGGCTACGTGTTAATGTAGTTTAACACAAGTTTTCCTAACAAGAATAACTTTTCCCTCAATTTTAAAACAGTTTATTTGGCTAATTTGGTTAGTGGCATATCATGTCCCTAAAATTATGAAATTCTAGTCCTCAGTTTGGCAAACTACAACATTTCTACAATTGCTGAAAAATATTTGATCAAATATGAAAAATACTTCATTAAATATGTATGAGTATAATATACAGCAGCCAAGGGCCCATCAGTTACTCCCAGACAGTTTTAACTTGATGCAAATAATGTTGAATGTCTTGCTCAATGAGAGATCTGGAAATGTGTTTCACCATGAAGGCCCACAACCTCTTTTTTAGTGATGCGGGCTGCTAAACTGTTCATACCACTAGGCTACCTGCAGTGCAATAAGCCACTCATATGATGTATGCCTGATTCAATGTTACATTTATTTGAACATAACATTTTCCAGGCTATCCAAAAAAACATGGAAATAACTATATTGCCCATAGAGTTGTACCAAGAAGATAGTAGTATTATTCAAAATAATTCACAGCTTTAAGGGCTGTGAAATGTGCTTTTACCAAATAATAACATCCTAAGAACATTTCTATACATGTTTTCACTTTCAACATGTGGGATGTAAATGACAGTGTTAGCAGGAATTTGCTTTACTCAATGCACTCCCATGACACTCTGAGGTAGGTCAAGGAATTGCAAGCTGAGATCATCAGTTGAGTGAGCTTAAACTTATCTTATAGATCTTATATGACTTCCTAAATAGACATGCAGTGTGAAAATGAGCAGAATGATGTGACTCAGAATCAGATTCCTTGAAGATCTGCAATGATCTTTGATTCTCCCCAGCCAGCTGGCCGCTCCTGCAACAAGACCTGGTCATACATACCACTGGATATCACAGAATTAGGAAGAATACAGTTGGAAGTGGAATTTTTAAATATTACAATTATTTAATTTCAGCCTAAAATGTTGTACCCAAATCTAAATGCTTGTAGATCATGACCTGAATATAGTAAAAACATGTTTCTAAATATGTATTTTACCAATTGAGTATTATAAATAATATATTGCAATGTAACATGCAAGTAAACTCAAGTGGCCAAACATTGGCGGCATAATAGCCATAACACAATATCTGTTGTTCTTTGTCACTCAGTGAGATGACATTTAGTAGACATGATCTGGGTTGTGATTTAACTTTGTGTGAATGATGTTTTCCTATAGTGCCACATGGGGGGCACTATAGGAAAGGAAAAACCATAGATGTTGTTTTGCTTGGAACTATGGATATAAGTTGAAAAATAATTGCACTCTGGCTTCTAATAGTTTCAATGTTGAAACCCGCTAAATGCTACTTGCTACTTTCATTTTTATTATTATTCTGGCAAAAATTTGTATTTTTTGCAAATTCCTGTAAGATAAAATGGCCTAAAGGTGCCCATATTTTAAATAACATCTGCAAAAGTAGTACATTTCTATGAATGTGTTTAGACGTGATCAGAATTTCTGAGGAACGTACACAACAGGCCAATACCCTGAAAATAACCCTGTTCTCAGATGGTAGTCTTCTGGTGTTGTAGCTTTAAATTCAATAAGTAAATAACCAAAAGGCGGATGTGTTGTCTTTAAAACTCTCCATGAAGAATTGAGAAAGACCGGGGTATATCTGTCTGCCTAAAATGCTTATCTGCTGATTGTCAGTGGGGTCACTAAACAACATGAGTTAGTTTGTGTTCAAGTTAATAGTTCTACTAGCTTTGCCTTTAATAAAAAAATCCTTGCAATATTTTTTTCTGTATGGTCCTTATCAACATACGTAACAAGTAGAATTATTATGCCATTATCCGTGTAGATGTGTCTATATATGTGGAAAACCACACCCCCGGACATGTTCAATGGTCAATAGCATCCATGTTTTTTGAAATACTCGCCTGGCTGTTACAACTTTTAAGGAACTTGGTCCCTAGATGCCAAATGGCGGACTTTATGAGTCCCAATAGCAAACATTTTCAGCATGAGCAGATATACCTCTGTACCACAATTCAAGACTAGTCACAAGGGGTGGGCATCGTGACCTTGCAGAATGTGCTGTATTGGAGGCTTGTGACAGCGCCACCATGAGGCCGTCATGCATGTCACTGTATCAGAAGATGTGGCCCTTGACCCTTTACTTCCCTTAAGGCACTGGCAAGTCAACGAAAAGTGATTTTAGAATCAGCTTCCACTGACCTCATTCTGTGAAATAGCGCTTAATCTAAGAGGCGGAAATATACCTTTAACAGAATCGCAGCTCCGAAAAGTAAAGACAAAAAGCCTAAATTATATACATGTCTAGAAAGAACACTTCAGTCACAAAGAAAAGAAAAACCATCAACCAATCTGGAGGTTTTCTACCGCTGTTACTAAGCGATGCAGTTCCATTCCTAACCAGTCTAATTGCATCGAGACACGATGTAACATGGATCATGCTCAGAAAATGTTTCTGGTGCCACAAAACACACAATAGAAATATAAATACATAAACATTAAATATAATATATATTAAAAAAGTAAAGTAAACAAAGTAATAAGAATAAACAAAAATATAAACTTGCACTATAACAAACTATTTGTATAATATGTAATTCGGAATTTGGTTATCTATATTTTTTATGCTGTGATTTTATGAAACTTCTCAGGGCCACTATTTTTGGCCAGGTCCCTCATGGTAAACAGATATCTATTCTCAATGAGGTGCCACCTGTTTCAGCAAAAAATACATACAAATGCTTGGGGGATTTGAAGACCATGGCACATCCACCTATCAATCACTGCAAAACCTATGCCCAAAGAAAAGTTTCCTAACAGATGATTATACAGTGGGTATAGAAAAGAATCAACCCCCTTTTAAAAGAATCACATTTTGTTGCTCTGCAGCCTGAAATGAAAATGGACAAAAACAATTTTTGTGTTATTCAGCTGTATTTAAAACGTATAACATCCAAGTGAAAGATATAATACCAACTTGTCAGAAAGAATTACAAATAAAAAAACAGAATCACTGAGTTGGAAAAAGAATCAACCCCCTCCTAAAAGTGACTTGTAAACCCAACCAGTTGTAGTTAATCACTTTCTCAATATCACACAAAGCCAATGCTGAACTCAATTTATTGTATGAATTTATAATAATGGAGGACAGGATTCTGATCCAACCAAGGCCTCTTAACATAAGAAACTGTTTCTGATGGGGAACCAGAAAAGGAACCAGGCAAGCCTAGTTCAGCCTGCCCACAATTATAAGTAATGAATGTTGTGGCCCTCCCCGGATTCAAATTGGATCTTACACGTATAAGGCTGTGTCTTTAACCACTAAGCCATCGAGCAATGTCTGCCGAGAGTTGGTATAGGAGAAACTTTACACTGCCAAACCTATATAATTTCATGGCACAACAAGAAAAACGATCTATATAGGTGATGATAACTGAATTTTTTGAAGAATTGTGGAAACCCCTACTCTTACTGCCCTAGGGGTTGTGATGTAACCTGTATTGCCCTAAAAGCATGCACAGATGCATACTTCAAAAATAGGATGAACGTTATGTATATAGGTAAAACAGCAACATATGTTTTTTTATAGTTGTAAATAAGTTTGCACACTTGTAAAACAATGTTGAATTATTTTGTAGTTGGAAAAACATTTTGCACACTTTTGTAAATATATTTGCAAACTTGGAATTACTTTTGTAACTGTAAAAACGTTTTACAAACATGTTAAAAATATTACTTTTGTAGTGTATAACCAGGCAAGCCTAGGTCATCCGGCCCACAATAGAAAGCGTTGCCATCACGAGATTCAAACCAAAATTGCCCACGCGAGAGACTGTGCCATTAACCACTACACCAGAGATGTACATGTGCTGCTTGTCAGTATAGCATCTTGTCTGTACTAACACCCGGCATCTGTATATCCTGATCAAATCCTCTTTTGCCACTGACCATTTTAATGGTTAATTGGCCATTCATGAATGATATTGATACAGTTAAACTGATCAACGTTTATAACTAAGTTTAACCACACCACAAATAGCATCTATGTATGCCGTTTGCCACTGGCCGTTTTAACAGTGTATTCGCCAGTAATACGCTTTACCAATATCAACTAACTTACTGGAATTGTCAAAAGAGAGTTGTCTAAAGCTGTAAGTATTTGTTGTTCAAACATTAACTAATTGATCAATTGCTAGCAAGTCTGCCAAAGCTATTACATTTCATGGCATAAGAATGTGTTTTATTCTTTATTGGCAAAACAGTGTACTTTTTTCTTTTATTTGTGAATGACATTCATACAGTAACTATCAGTAAAGGCGATGATAATTAACTTTTTTATCAAGAGAAAATACAAGAAATTACTTTCCATAAATATATAAAAATATTGTTGTTTTTCTTGTTGTTTTTAGGTTAGTGTTTTTATCCAATCAGAATTCAGCTAGCTTGTGTTGCCAGGCTATATGAAATCTGTCCGAGGCCTTCAGAATCAACAATGTGGGCGTCTGTGCAATGTAAGTGAACGGGTACATACAGTTGATAGACAGTTGCGATAGCCAATGATCACAAGTTGTTGACAGTAGGCCTTCTAGAAGGCTTCCCGTTGAACGTGACATGTATGCGTACTGTGATTGGATACTCACTTACCGCCATAAAACAACTAGAAGAAGAAGGATAGCCTACTCACTTGTGAGTTCAACGCAGATCAACCAAGCTGCACTGGAGAGAGAGAAATCTAATATATCTACTGTTGCGGCAATTTCTTAACTACTGTATTTTGGAGACATGTTTGCTTATCTATTACATGGTATGTAACTCTGGTCTTTGGTTGTGACATGCAACTGTATTATTTCAGAGAATCATTAGGTTCTCTGACCATCTGCTCAACTGGCTAAACCATTGAGGGTATCTGTCCTTTGTTCCTTAGGAATGTGATTGTGGTGGACGGTAGGGGCAGTTGTCCCTTCAGGTAAACACAACAGGGAACATTATGGCAGGAAGGATAAGATAGGGGGGATAACCCTCCCACCTGTGTGACCTAAGATTTTCAACTATAATAAATGCGAGCTGTTCATGTAATTTACTTTAGAGGCTCCTCGAATGATTATTCTGTAAGCATTTGACGCGTCTCTCTATTTGCAAATAAACTGCTAATTGTGCCAAGATAATTTTGTCTCTGTCTTTCTCCTTTGAGTGTCTATCGATGAAATTTCCATCACACTACTCACTTTTTTTAACCCACAATGGCTGAAGGAGGGCAAAACTTTGATTCGGTTGCAGATATACAGGTGCTGGTCATAAAATTAGAAAATCATCAAAAAGTTGATTTATTTCAGTAATTCCATTCAAAAAGTGAAACTTGCATAATGTATACACTCATTCCACACAGACTGATATATTTTAAGTGTTCATTCCTTTTAATTTAGATGATTATAACTGACAACTAATGAAAACCCCAAAATCACAAGGAGGGAAACTTTTTGATGATATTCTAATTATATGACCAGCACCTGTACTTGCAAGGCCATTTTCAAGACGGACCTTTCAAGAAAAACTAGATCTCGTGAGATGAGGACGGCCGACCCCCGAGCTTGCTAACCTGTCCCAGCCGGGGAAAGGGTTTGTCCGCCATTTCCAATCAACCAACTATGAGCGGTACCCCTGGCTTATGTGTGCTGCAAATTGTTCTTCTGGGAATGCCTTTTGTTTGCAAAGGATCAAATTGGTGTGTGGAGCTATACTGGAGTTGCAAACTTAAATTGTTTAACCAAGGCAGCAATGAGACACCAAAGCACGACTGGACACTTGCAAGCTACGGTGCTTTTAAAAACTTTTGTGGACACCCGAGTGGATACACAGCTCAACGAACAGGTGCGCAGGGAAAGAGAGCTGCACAATTAAATGGTGAAGAAAAATAGGGAGATATTGAAAAGACATGAAAGGTAAACAAGAACTTTCATTTAGGGGACACGATGAAAGCAGTCAGTCCACAAACAGAGGCAACTATATGGAACTTTTTTTTTCTTGCTGAGCATGACTATGACACAGACTTTCATTACCACCTGTCCACTAACAGAGTGTTTCCTGGGACATCTGGGAAAATACAAAATGACCTAATTAGTGCTATTGCGGAAGTGATGGGAGAAGAGATCAAAACGGAGATAAAAAAGCACCCTTTGTCGCTGTAATGTGGACGAGACAACAGACGTGGGTAATGCCGCACAGCTCGCACATCCTGCGCTATGTAATGACATCAGGTGTCAAGGAGCGTTTTGTCAAATATGAGGATGTAACTAATGGCAAGCGAGCTGATGACAATTGCTGCTCTTGTTTTCCGTTTCCTCAAGGAATATGAATGTTGTCTGGACAAAGTTGTGGCACAGTGTTACAATGGCGCAGCGGTAATGGCATCTGGACTAAATAGGCTGGCTAACAGCCTGCAGCCTGTCCTGCACCCTATCTCATGGTGAGGCTTGAGGAGTCTCCTGTCATTGTTCCTAGATAAAAGAAGAGCACCACTCCAGCTAGGATGAAGTCCGTCGCTCTTCAGCAGATCAGGCCTGACCCTATTTCTTGGCGAGTCCCAAAAAGAGAGCCAGTTATCTACAAACTCTACCTCCTGCGACAGGCAGAACTCCATTTTCAGCCAGCAGTTGAGTTAGGCAAGTCTGCTGTAAAGCTCGTCACTACCCCTAGCTGGGAGGGGGCCAGAGACAATTACTCAATGCCGACACATCTTTCTAGGTAGTTTACACGCTGATGCTATGTTCTGCTTTGTAACCTCTGACAGTTTCATCCTAACGTTGTTTGTGTCAACGTGAATAACAATATCCCTGTACTCTCTATACTTGCCAATTTTAGACTTTGCTAGCGCCAACCCCAGATTTGTGGCTACGTCGGTGGCTCTCCCCCCCGGTAAATAGTGTACGATCACTGGCTGATTCTTTAGTCTAATACTGTGGGTAATGGAGTCGCCGATGACTAAAATGTTTTTCCGGGCCACCTGTAGAAAATGCCTGTCGATCATTCCCCACCGAAGATGGCTCGGGTCTTCACTCCGAATCCAGTGGGGAAAACCTGTTGAAAATCGCTCTAGCAGCGACCCAGGTTTAACTGGTCGTTGGCATTTCTTCCCAGTGACCAAGAGAAAGTTATTGCCCGGCTGCAGGAGTGGTGCCGGGGGGGCTAACAACACGATCTTTCTTCATGGTGGCACAGACGCAGTTTTTCCCATTTCTACACTAACATAATCCTTGCCTGACATTTGCGTCTGAAGCCGAGCCTCTAACTCTGCTATCTTTAACTGAAGACGACAGTTCTCCTTCGTTATGTAGCTACAACAAATACAGTGAAAAGGCATAATATTGGTACTTAGCTTCGGGTACATAACTGCAAGCAGCGTATAGCACGGTGAACACAGTAGTCTAATATGCAAATTGATACAAACTAGTGTTGTTGCCTGTCAAGGCTGTCCTCTAGTGGTTGTCATAAGGTACATTTCCTCTCATTTCAATAGAGAATTATAATACACCAGACAAGCGTCAACCCAAAAACAAACTCTTGTGGACTGTTTTACTTCAACACTGTGGTGGCTGTGTAACAACCCTCTGCAGTTAAGAAAATATGTTTTCGGGTACTATGATAACCATGAAAATATGCCTAAAAATACATAGGTGGCTTACGCTGATGTCTGTGGCATCAATTTCCAAGAATTATAATTAAGTTTGTTGAATAAACAAACATAATTATATGCACATAACTATGCATCTTTTCTAAGAAAACATCCTCTTTCAGTGTCAACATAATGTATTGTGTGTCCTAACCACAGGTTTCCATTGCCTGAAAAGCAAAATGCCTAGGTGTTCCTTTTGTTCAAGATGTGGATTATCTGGATTTCTACGCTAATATTACTGACTTGTTCTTTTAGAGTGGTTTGATTCGTCAATCAAACCATCATCCGGGTCGTCACGGCACCAACTGTCAGCTTCCTGTTCCGGTGATGTCCAAGAACAAAAGCTATGCCACCAGAAAGTCAGGGGAGAGCTTTATTCAGCATGAGACGTTGATGTTAACAGTACATAGTTCCCACCCTCTCTATCTCCAAAGAATACAGGAAGTTCCACAGTACTAATACCGAATACAAGGGAAGCGGCCAAGGGTCAAACCCAGCCAAATACCCTCCAATAAGAAAGGTCTAAATGACCCTTGTATGGGATGTTCCAGCATATGTTCAATGGTCCTATCCATCCAGCCTGTGACAGTCACATGGGCAACTCCTAGCAGGAGGTAAGGACAGGACGTGTGTCCTATCCATACACCTCTGTTCAGAGTTAGTTAGTACATCTGTGTTGTGTTAAGTTTCTCAAGCCTACTTTCTCTCAACTGACACCTGTCAAATGTACAGCATGTGCACTTTCTATTGCGGGCCGGGTGAACTAGGCTTGTCTGTTTTCTTGTTTTGCATGATTAGTCATATTTTCAAAATCAGTGCCAAAATTTCCCAATTTTTGCCAGGGTATGCAAACCTATGAGCACAACTGTATGTATCAATGTACATCATTGACAAAAAGTATACATTTTGATGGAAATATTTAAGATCACAGCTTTAAGTCTGACAAAAATGTCCAGGATATCCTTCTGTTTATCCTGCTGTAAAGGACAATAATATAAGAATGTTATGTACTGCATTGCATAATACCACCTACATAGTGAGTTCATAGCAAGCAAGTACACAGCTGAGACACCCCTGGGGATTGTTCTGAATGTCTCAACTGGATTGAACTGATTACAATGCAAGCCTTTTACAGACACATCCAGAGTTTTATACAATGACACATTGTCAATGCTATCCCTAGTATGGGAGGAGGAAGATTGTGGGTCTTTAGATTGTGACAAGATTATGTTCCAGGAACGATTTACACAAAAAGTGTCTTGATACAAACATTTGTTTTAGTTAACTTTGAAACTTTGGGAGTGGTAATAAAATATGCATTAGCTAATCATGAGTCAAACATTTTAGTAATTTAATGTGGACTGTCATCTGATCTTGAAGATATTGTTCTTTTGCAAAGCTACAATCATATAGTAATGTATACTGTAAAAGACAACAATATGAAAGTGGCAATGGTACTACTGAATGTATTTCTTTTCCCTATCACACCAAGCAGTGGATCATGTAGTCCTTATTTAGCTATATTTAATATATTTAATTATATAAATAATTGTCATTTACAGACCCAAACACACTTTTAAGCACACCAATTTAAATCAGTAAAACAAATAAGCTGTTTAGGTTGTCCTATTCTTTTAGGTTACGGGACATTAATTAGTAAACGTAGAGACGAATACACGAGAGTGGGTGTTTTCGGAAAACACATGCTTTTTTATTCCCTGACAGTCATATAATTTCCAGGCCATTGGTGAGAATCTATCAATAAGACAGGAATGGAACACAATTTCTGTCTGCTGATTGGTTAGCACATCTGCGTGTCAAAAGCGTATGGGTTTGCCTACCAACAGTGGTCTGCGGAAAAAAAGTAAAACGACGCGCTCCACCTTCAAAAATATAACCATCCTTTAGTAATTTCATGGATCTTCAAATCATTATTTTTGTTCCGTGTGTTAATGTATTGTCTAAAGGACTCACTACTTAAGGGTGTGTACTGATACTGCATTTGCCTTCTTCAGGTAGGTTTATTTCTGAAACAGTCTGGTTTTCATCGCTGATGCTCATTAGAGTATGGTCGCTTAACAAGTCCATACATGCGGATAGAGCATTTGAATCATGTGCATTTCGATAGATGTCTTTGTTTTCGTAAGCCTGCATCCATAGAGTTGACAAACATGGTTGTCTCGTATACAATTAAATTGATGAGCTTCCAGAATGCGAAAATCGGTATGCTGCCCAGGCCTTCCCATCCCTGATCATGTGGCTAAATTCGAATACATATTTTTACAGAAATACATAATTTTTGTTCATAGGTAGTTATATCGGATACCCTATTCATTCGCACTTTCCATGCATTTGATTCATATTATTCCATTACTTATAAAACGATCAGCTAAATATTTAGGCCACATTAGAACAGTTCCACAGCCTCAAAGCTTCTTGGTTGGTTTATACGAGAATATTTCTTCACTTATTAATATTTTAAAGACAGCCTGCAACCAATGTGGAAATTACATGCAACCCATGTAGAAATTGGAGGGAGCGATTAGCTTAATAAGGACGGTTTGCAATTCCGGAATCTGGCACGATTCATCCCTCAAAAGTGGCCTCTTGTTTCTTTGTTAGCCTACTTTTATCCGTGGAATGTACAATTGAAAGCAGGTTAAGAAATTGAGTTAATGCAATTAAGTATAGGAACTGTCTTGGCCCATAAAATAAATACGAATTCTGGATTGATCTTGTGTGGTCCAGCTGTCTAAGCTGCTGCCTTTGCATACGTACCGCTGCATGCTGCAGCATAGGATGTAATCTGCTCTTTTTGTAAATACGTCCCCCTCTTTCCAGTTAAATAAAGCATCAACATGTCTAAGATAGACAGTAAATTTACATTTATAATACGCTACTTTTACAATCTGAAGGAAGTAAGGTTTTAAATGTTTTTTGGTAGTTTATGAAAGTCTGTGTAGTAAAGACATTTATTATTGAGGAATTTCTCTGAAATCATCATAATTTGTAGCTTCAACCATTAAAAAGTTTGTCAAATTTGTTTAATGAAAACAGTTTAATACAACATTTCATGGCTACTGATTATTACTCTTCACATTTACAGCACGGCTACTGATTATTACTCTTCACATTTACAGAGCTGAAGAGAAATTGAGATGGCGCCTCCAGATTACTGTGTTTTGCTCCTAAACAATAGTCAGCTTTATAGGGACAATAGTCATTAAGAGTAATTCATTAAGAGTAATCTTTGTTATTAGGTTTTCATGATTCACATTTCCATTCATCCTTTTAAGTTTGTCAATTTGTTTTTGCTGAACTAAGCTGCAGCATTATTATGGGAGTCAATTAAAAAGGGCAAACTACCAGTGGTGGTGGTTTCAAATATGTACAAAGTGCACCAGAGTTGAATGCATTGTTGAATGCACCACACCTTCCCTCCCAAAGTAAAAAAATATTCCTGGCAGATTTATTTTATATGAATTTCACTTTGTAGTTGATCTGTGACACTAGTTCACCAAGTGCCATTTCTTTCCAGTTTCTCTGGAAAACCCCGGAAGAAGGTAGAGATGAGAAGCTCTTAATTTGCTGATAGACTATTAAGATGTGCATTTACATCACTACACCAAGGTTAAATACCTACATTAGCCTACACTGCTTGATTTCAAATGCAGAAATGGCAAAGGTTAAATAATAAAAACAGTATTGTAATATTATGCAGCAAACATCAACCTAATTCATATGGATTAGGTTCTAAATCCTCTCACTGTCAGTCTGAAATTACAGTTCAAGGCCAGATTGATATTATTGACTAACTCATTCTCTGCCCCCTTCTCCTGCTTCCAGTTCGCCATGGCGACCGTGGTCATGGAGCAGATAGGTCGCCTGTTCATCAACGCTCAACAGTTGCGTCAGATCCCTCAGCTGCTCGAATCAGCTTTTCCTACTTTGCCCTGTACCGTGAAGGCCCACAACGTGCCCTGGGTGTTCCGTGAGCCTCACATCATTGGAGGCTACAGGCAGCCTGACCAAAGCTGGCGCTACTACTTCCTCACTCTGTTCCAGAGGCACAACGAGGCTCTCAACGTGTGGACCCACCTGCTGGCTGCCCTCGTCATCCTGGTCAAGTGTCAGGAGCTGTCCGAGACAGTGGATTTCCTTCATGACCCCCATGCCCAGCCCCTGTTCATTGTTCTCCTATCTGCCTTCACCTACCTTTCTTGCAGCGCCCTGGCCCACCTTCTCAATGCCAAATCTGAGCTATCCCACTACACCTTTTACTTCATGGACTATGTGGGTGTTGCCATCTATCAGTATGGCAGTGCTCTGGCCCACTTCTACTATGCCATTGAGGAGAGCTGGCATGCCCGGGTGCGAGGCATCTTCCTGCCGGCTGCGGCCTTTCTGGCCTGGTTCTCATGCTTTGGCTGCTGCTACGGCAAGTACGCCAGCCCGAGGCTGCCTAAGTTTGCGCACAAGCTGTTCCAGGTGGTGCCTTCAGGTTTGGCCTATTGTCTGGACATCAGTCCTGTGCTCCATCGAATCTACAGCTGCCACCAGCAGGAGGAGGGATGCACTAACCAGGCTGTGGCCTACCACTGCTACCAGGTTCTTTTCTTCCTGGTGAGTGCCTACTTCTTTGCCTGCCCTCACCCAGAGCGCTGGCTTCCGGGGAGGTGTGACTTCATTGGCCAAGGCCATCAGATCTTTCACGTGTTCCTGGTGTTGTGCACCCTGGTGCAGATAGAAGCAACGCGCATTGACTACATCGAGCGGAGGCCCCTCTACGAGCATCTCCATGGTGACCTGGCACACGACGCAGTGGCACTGTTCGTCTTCACAGCATGCTGCAGCGCACTGACTGCCTTCTATGTGCGGAAACGAGTACAGGCGCAAATGCATGTGAAAGAGGAGTAGGAGCCGACATGAGAAATATAATGAGCATGGAAGAATTAGATTCTGATTTACACTGGGAAACTATAAGGACAGGAGACTAAAGGATTTTGTAAAAAGATACCAGTGTATGAGCACATTGACCAGCGTTTTTTTTCCGTTTAATGTTGTTCTTTTATGCCCTACCAAATTACATTATGAGCAGGGAAAAATTACATGGTCTCACAAGGTTCACCTATTAGAAATACTCCTGTTATTTCCTATCTGTCACAGTACAGGTCTTATACTTTCCAAGATAAGATCAGGAAATGTTACTTATACTCTATTGATTCTCCTCTCAATATTCCATTTTCCACTGTGAGAACACATGTTATGGCCATCCACTGAAGTCTGAATGACTGTTTGAATAGTTTACTGACTTATCAATACAAAGCATGAAATCTCAATAGAGGCATGCAGGAAAGAAAGAAAACTATGTGCACCTCACCCATAAGACAATAACAAAGCTTTTTTATATAAATATATGTTTTAGTGCAACATGACTACTCTAACTTGATTTTAGTGCCTGAACACACCCAGTTTTTTTAGATTACATGGTTGTTCCATGATATGTCAGTGAGCTGCAATCAATATATATATATTTTTTTACATCTGTGTGCCCTGCTTTTATTTATTTATCAATAACTTATTTCTCTCCCCATTTTCTAAGAAGTGACAGTATGTTTTCTACAGTGGATTTTAAATCTAAAGAACCCCTGTTAAGATGCCAGGTTTTTGTGATGTAAAAGAGTGACACAAAATCATGTCAGAACATTTTCCACTTTTAATGTGACCTATAAAGTGAACAATTCAATTGAAAAACAAACTGAAATCTTCTAGGGGGATAAAATTAAAAATAAAAACCGTACAATAATCTGGTTGCATAAGTGTGCACACCCACTTGTAAGTGGGGATGTGGCTGTTTTCAGAATCACATTCAAACTCATGTTAAATAGAAGTCATTACACACCTGCCATCATTTAATGTGACTGATTAATCACAAATTAAGTTCAGCTGTTCTTGTAGGATTTTCCTGATATTCTCTTAGTTTCCTGATACATCTCAGAGCAAAAGCCATAGTCCGCAGAGTTTCCAAAGCATCAGAGGGATCTCATTGTTGAACAATATCAGTCAGGAGAAGGGTACAAAATTTTTTCCAAAGCATTAGATATACCATAGAACACAGTGAAGACAGTCATCATCAAGTGGAGAAAATATGGTACAACAGAGACATTAGCAAGAACTAGAAGTCCCTCCCAAATTGATGAAAAGATGAGAACAAAACTGGTCAGGGAGGCTTCTAAGAGGCCTGCAGCAACATTAAAGAAGCTGCAGGAATTTCTGGCAAGTATTGGCTGTGTGCTATGTGAGACAACAATCTCCCGTATTCTTCATATAAATGGGCTATGGGGTAGGGTGGCAAGAAGGAAGCCTTTTCTTACAAAGAAAAAGGCTTCCTTCTTGTGAACTGAGCCTGACTAAAGTTTGCAAAAACAAAGTCCCCCAAAAGCATGTGGGAAAATGTGTTATGGTCTGTTATGGTTCAAGGTTGAACTTTTTGGCCATAATTCCAGTTCACGCTTTGGGGCTGTTTTGCCTTAGTCAAGATGGAGGGAATTTTGAACAGTTCCAAATACCTGGCAATTTTGGCACAAAACCTTCAGGCATCCGTAAGAAAGCTGAAGATTCAGAGTTCATCTTTCAGCACAACAACGACCCAAAGCACACATCCAAAACCACAAAGGCATGGCTTCACCAGAAGAAGATTAACATTTTGGAATGGCCCATCCAGAGCCCAGACCTGAATCTGAAGAGGGCTGTGCACAGATGTCCTCGCAATCTGACAGATTTGAAGTACTTTTGCAAAGAATAGTGGGCAAATAAATCCACGTCAAGATGCGCCATGCTCATAGACTCCTACCGAAAAAGACTGAGTGCTGTAATAAAATCAAAAGGTGTTTCAAAGTAATAGTTAAAGGGTGTGCACACTTATGCAACCAGGTTACTGTGAGTTTTTTATTTTTCCCGCTTTCCCGCTACTGGCCAGTAAGTCTAGACAAAAGAAACAGAACACACAATTTGCAAACCAAACTGATCTTCTATAACCTACTATATTGAGATAGGTAAATTGGCCATTTTAATAAAATTCGGTTTGATCATTCCAAAGAATGACAGTGGCACTCCTAGAATATTTGGCAAAACATAACAATGACATTATTTGTCTGTCGTTGTGGGACTATGATGTTGCTGCCATTGTGGGAGTGGTTGTTAACCTATCTGTTTCAGCATCTTATCAGTAACTAAAATGTTGCAAGATCAAATCCCTATGCTGGCAAGCTGAAAATTCTGTGGTAGGTATGAGAAATTGTTACATTTATATTTAGTGGATCTAAAGCTTCTGCCTTTTCATACCCCATAATGTTAATACATTTTTGTGTATTGCTCAGTCTTTTTCATGGATGCTTTATTCACAATTGGGCTGTCTGAGTACTGAATATGTGGTGTTTGTATATTTGTAAATGTATGGTTGTGTATGTATAGTATGTGCCTTGAAGCATTTCTGACTGACTGTGTGATTGATATATGAATGTGTTTTAAAGCCTGGCTTTGCACTGCTTAGTTATATTTATGACCTCCCACAAGAACAATGTTCTTCTAAAAAAATAAATACACATTATAACAGTTGGAATTATTTCCTAAAGATGCAGTCTTTGACTTCTGTGAATAACACTTTTTAACCTTCAATTTTGGGCTGAATGTGTAATATGTTGTTTATATGTACATAAGATATTGTATAATCAGTACCTTGTCTCAGTCATGTTGTAATTTTTTTTTATGATAGTGGTTTGATGACCTGCGGTTTTGGCATACACAATTTTTCTGGTCACATTTTGGCTCAATAGCGGCACTTTGGCAACTAATGACCAATAGTTGTCATACCATCATGGCTAAGCTTCTAATTGGTTGGTCCATCTTCCCTTCACACCCTTTGACAAAAATTAAATGAGTTATATTCTATACTGAATATATGCAGTATATAATAAATACATCACTGTAAATATGAGTCATTAAATGGGATATTAATTTGAAAGATTTAGTCACAATTTGTTCTCTTTGAAAATGTACTAAATTACTCACAATACAGCAGGGTTTGTGTTCAAGGCACATTTTTATGATACCCATGAAATTGGTGATAATTTTGGCAACAAATAACAAAATGGCCAGAAACAAAGAATCTTCTTCTATAACGTTTCAGTCTATTCCTGTTCTGAGAAATGAAGGCTATTCCAAGCAAAAAGTTGCCAAGAAACTGAAGATCTCGTACAATGTTGAGTACTACTCCCTTCACAGAACAGTCAAACTGTCTCTAACCAGAATAGAAAGAGGAGTGGGAAGCCTGGTTGCACAACTGAGCAAGAGGACAAATACCTTAGTATCTAATTTAAGAAACAGATGCCTATAGGTCCTCAACTGGTAGCTTCATTAAATAGGACTGGCAAAACACCAGTCTCAACATCAAAAGTGAAGAAATGACTCTGTAATGCTGGCTGTGCCATTGGAGCACAGGACAGATGGTTGCTAATAATGGGCCTCTACCTTGGAGATATTCAATAAAAATTCAGCCATTTTCAGTTGTAATAGTAATTTACAACATTAACAATGTCTACACTGTATTTCTGATCAATGTTATGTCACTTAAATGGACAAAACATTTTTTTTATTTCAAAGTGACCCTAAACCCGTAGTGTGTTATACAGTATTCAATCCGGACCTGAAGACAATATTCCAAAATTGTTTAAGATGAAATGTCAAATATTGATTTTGTATTTCAACAAATATATCAGCCTAGGCAGGTTTGTTTCATTATGCCAACTATGTGTCTTGAGTTTTAATTCCTTCTTTAATTCCTTTGTTTTACAATTACATTTTATTGATGATGTCAACTTAAATACAAAGGCTGTATATAACAGGTGGCAGAATGTGAGTCATGGTTGACCTATAGTATGTCACATTATTTTGTGATATTGTCAATGGTACTCATACATTATTAAGGCTCTCTTCACTCGGTATTGCAGCACTACAGCTTTACACAGACTTAAATATGAAATCAATGTCCCCCAGTATTAGGGTCTGCTTTCATGATAAACACTTCAGCAGTACTGATTCAATTGAACCATTGCAATAATTACCTACATGGCAGAGATCAAGCGGACAGAGATGTGTCCATGCCCCATCTTGAGTACTTGGTAAAAACTTTTTGGGTAAAAAAAACTAAAATGGTCCGGCACAAAACACCCTGTGGCTGAATCTATTTGCTTAACTGTGCCAGTCTGCCATGATATATTGCTAGTGTTAATGTTATTAAACAGTACAATGGACACTCACCTCCAAAATTATTGACATGGTCAATAAAGTTGAGAATAGGCTGTAAGAAATAAACAAACAGGAATTAAATTGTATTTTTCCAACGTTGTTTTACATACTTAGATATACATGCGAATCAACTTTATTGTCAAGATTATACATTTTAAACCATTCCGCCATATGGAATATTTACAGGTTCCTGAGATGCTTTGATCTGTACTGTACATAGGCTGATACATAGCTCTTCACTTCAATTCAAGCAATAGGTTTTCAATGTGATTTATGTCTGGAGACTGAGATGGTCATTGCAAAATGTTTTCAGCAGAATTTCAGCTTTCATTTCCTGGTCTTCAAATCTAAATGTGTTAAACAACTCAGGACATACCACCCTTTGTTTGAACCCACCCAAGTGAGCAAAAATCTATTGGAACATGTGACTGATAGATGTTTCTTGTTGCCCAGGTGTTGCCTTTTAAGTTGATTGTTCAAACATTAAATTGTTCTGCATGACTAGTCTAAGTATGCATCCTTGGTTTAAACCAATGAAGACTGCATTTCTTGTTAAAGAGGATAAACCAACATGAAGACCAGAGAGCTGTCTATGGGAGAAAAGCAAGCCATTGTCAAGCTGAGAATAGAAGGAAAATCGACCAGAGCCATTGGACAAATATTGGGCATAGCAAGCACAACAATTTGGAATGTCCTGAAAAAGAAATAAACTACTGGTGAACTGAGCAACAGATGTCGAACAGGTCAGTTAACAGAAATATCATGAGAAAACCCCCAAAACATCAGTAAGTGACATCACCAACGACCTACACAGTGTAGGGGTGAAGGTATCACAATCCACGGTTCGAAGAAGACGATATATAGGCCACACCACAAGATGCAAACTATTCATCAGCAGTAAGAATCAGAAGGCCAGATTAAAATTTGCAAAGAAGTACAGAGATGAGCCGCAAAAGTTCTGGAACACAATCTTATGGACTGATGAGACCAAGATTAATCTGTGTAGAGAAAGAAAGGAACTGCTTATGATCTGAAGCATACAAGCTATTCTGTGAAGCATGGTAGATGTAATGTCATGGCTTAGGCGTGCATGGCTGCTTCTGGAACAGGCTCATCAATATTTATTGATGATGTAACTGATGATGGTAGCAGCAGAATGAATTCAGAAGTGTACAGAAACATTTTGTCTGCCAATTTACTGAGAAATGCATTGAAACAGATCGGGAGGAAGTTTATCATGCAGCAGGACAATGACCCAAAGCACACGGCCAACAAAACAAAGGTCTTCATCAGGGAAAAAAGTGGAAG
The DNA here is from genome assembly GCA_016801105.1 of Esox niger. Lineage (NCBI taxonomy): Eukaryota > Metazoa > Chordata > Actinopteri > Esociformes > Esocidae > Esox > Esox niger. The sequence continues at coordinate 33,359 of JACXGJ010005289.1, forward strand.
GTTTTAGACTGGCCAAGTCAATTACCTGACCTTAACCCAACAGAGCATGCATTTTACCTCCTTAAGAGGAGACTGAATGGAGAAACACCCCGAACAAACAAGAACTGAAAGAAGCTGCGGTAAAATCATTACAAATGAAGAATGCAACAGTTTGGTGATGTTGATGGGTCACGGGCTTGAGGCAGTTATTGCAAGCAAGGGTGATGCCACCAAATATTAAATGTTGTTTACTTAAAGATTATTTGTTCCATTACCTTTGCTCATCTAAAAATGCTCTGGTCTAATACAAACGGTGATATGTCCTAAGTTGTTTAACAGGAATACCAGGAAATTAAAGCTGAAATTCTGAACTCTTGTCTCATACTCATCTTTTGATCTTGATCCTAAATGTCTTCAGTGACCATCAAAAACAAAGGAATTTGCCTTGCCGTTCCAATACTTTTGGAGGGGACTGTAGTTTCAATGTGGGTTTTGATATGTGCTTAGGATATTGGTCTTACTGAAAGATTCAATTACCTCCAGGTTTCAGCTTCCTATTGCTTTGTCAAATTTGCCATTAGCCATTTGGTAGCGTCTCTGACCAGTCTGCAACTTCCTCTGTCATTCGGCTCTGGGTTAATAATCCTTGACTGTGCTCCAAGTGATAAAGACCTATGAAATATTTTTACACACATCCCCTGATCTGTGTGTTTACACGTGTGTGCATTTGAAAGTGTGTTGGTGCGCTTCATTGAGCTTTTCCTTTGCTATTCAATGAACAAAACATGAGATGTTTTACAAAAAAGGGTGCTGTAGCTTAGAAGCAGAACAATTTGAAGTATGTGTAAGACAATAAAACATGGAGCAGAAAGTCCAATTAGATTATTTGATGTTAATAAATCCCAATTTGTTAGAAGAGGAGTGGGCAAGAGGTACATTCATGTATGTCTTCAGCCTTCTTTGAATCTTAACAAAATGCAAACAGTCAAAATACAGATGTGCTAAAAAATGTGCATACCCTTGAAGAATTGATAATATACTGTATGTACCATTTGTAAATAAAAAATGAGTGAGCAGAAAAACATCTTTTATTTCTTATGGGATTCACATTCAACTGTAGGTCATAACAACATGGCAAAATCATAAAACAAAACATGGCAATAAAGAAGACAACAAAGTGACCTCTGTTCATAAGTCTGCATCCCCTTAATTCTTAATAATGTTTATTGCCCCTCCCCCCATAGCATCAATGACAGCTTGCAGTCTTTTGTAATACTTGTCTATGAGGCCCCAAATTCTTGCAGGTAGTATAGCTGCCCATTCGTCTTGGCAAAATGCCTGCAGGTCATGCAGTCTTTGGTACGTCTTGCATGAACTGCATGTTTAAGGTCTCCCCAGAGTGGTCACCACCATGCTTCACAGTGAGTAAGTTGGGATGGTATTCTGTTCACTAAAGGCCTTGTTGACCCCTCCCTAAATATAATTTATTAAGTTCCATTACCTTGTTACACAGGTCTTTTGGCAGTTCTTTTCTGCTCCCCATTGCTCAGTATCTAGCCTACTCAATCAATGCCAACATTTCATCCTTTCTACCAGAGTATGCAAACTTATGAGCACTACTGTAACTTGTAACCTTGCTACTACTGACACTCACTACCTGTTGCCAGGGTGACAGCTTGCCTAACACTTCAAGCAGAAAGCTAGATTGAATCCTAGGAGACTCAAGGTGAACAATTTGTTTTATCAGTGAATAAGACAGATAGCCTATTTGCTCCCTAGACACCAAATATGGTGCCTACATTTGGAGGAACTGATGTTTTAATTGACCACTAAAATAGTGTTACCATTTGATGTATTCAGTTCTTTGACCGAGTGTGTAGCTTAATCACGGCTATTGAGAAGGATTTCCTGTCTGTTGGGCCCTGTCTGGGGTCTCCCCCGGATAGGGCCACAGTGTCACTGGACCCTCCTGTCCCAGCCCCAAGGTCTTACACTGCTATATTATTGTGCTGGGGGAGTAGGGCCTTAATTTTCCCTTACTTCTGTCAATTTAAACTTAGGAGGACATGGGGTCTTGAACCACACCCGCGAAGTACCAGGCTTGACTCGTTGTGATCCCTGTCGAAAGTCCTCCTGGTTGTGTTGCAGATCAAGACGACCTGACAATTTCAGCTGCCACTCTGCTGACCCCCCGCCCCCGCCCCCCGTCTCCCCTGTCCTTGTCCATCTGGTCATGCCTCTGATCTGGACTAGGTGTAAATAGACTTTGGGCTTAGCCCACATGCATCGAACCATTACAATTTGGACTCTTAATATGTTCACCCGGCACAGCCAGAAGAGGACTGGTCACCCCTCGGAGCCTGGTTCCTCTCTAGGTTTCTTAAAAAATGTCGGCCTTCTTAGGGAGTATTTACTAGCCATTTCTTAGCCGCAGTTTAACACTACTGTTGTTTGCTCCCTTTGGTTTAAGGCTGGGTATTTTGTGAAAGCACTTTGTGACAACTGCTGATGTAAAAAGGGCTTCATAAAATAAATGTGTTCTGATTGATTGACCTGAATGTCTTACAGCATGCCTACAAAATAAACATGGTGTGTGATAATGGCTGTATTAATATTCTGTGGTACTTCAATAGTGTTCACTTAATCCTAGTCTTTGCTGTGTTATCAGTAGGTTAATACTTAATTGTACTGATGCCAAAGCAAATCATGTGCATTGATTTTGCAGGTGCCAGAGGTGCGGCTTGTTTTAGAATGGAACTGTGAGGTCTCATGTCTCCCCTGTCTTATTCCTCTCCAGGTTTTCTGTGTCTGCCCCGTCTGTTCATGTTTCCCTCTGTATATTGTGTGCATGTGCTCTGATTTGAGTTTATTCTTGTCCTCAGTCCCTATGTTCTCGGTTCTAGTGGTTTCATTTCTACGTTTGGTTTCATTGTCATTGGTCTTCATTGTCTGCTCCGTGTTAGATCCACTCCTATATGTGTCACCTCTTGTGTTATGTCTGTGTGGAAGTAATGTGTGTGTATTTCGTAATCAGCCTAACTGATACTACATGGAAATGTTTGGTCCTGCTTCGTGTCTAACTGTGGTTCCCTTGTAAGTTGTGTCTTTCCTTCTTAGTCCGGGTTCCTGCCATCCTGCCATTTGTTCCAGTCTACTCGTTTTTCATTGTCCTGCCCACCTGTGCTTTGGCCTCACCTTGCCTGTCGTCACTTCTGCCTGCCATAGTATAGGTTATTTTCTGTTTAGTTTCCTTATATAAATTCTTAGTATTTGCGCCTCAGCGTATTTTGGCCATTTGCTTGCCAACCTTTTGGTTTTGTATTAGAAGATTGTACCAGAATGTAGCATTTGTTTTTCCGGGGGTCCCTTTTCGGTTAGAGAGGGAGGGGTATAGCAGGTGCTTCTGTGGAATTAGAGGGTGTTAGGTCAAAAGGATTATGGGAACAGTTTTTTTTGTTTGTTAATAATTTATGTCCCCTTGCTTGTTAACAGTTGTGTTTCTCCGGGGGTTACATGTCTGGTTAGAGAAGGTCTGAGGGTGGGTGTTAATATTTCAACAGTTGTTTTTCCAGGGTCTTCCGTTTTCCTCTGGGTTGGAGAGGGTGTAGGGTTTCTTGAGATGCAAGGCTGGGGGGTTGAGCATGTGTTTCCGTTGTTTCATTCTCTGAGAATTACCAATAAATAAGAATTAGACTTCTCCATGTTTGCAGTTGAATTTTTTTTTTACTCTGTATGAGAATCAAGATGGCGTCTGTGATTAGTGATACACTCATGACAACCGTGACTTACGAAATAGGCCTTACGAAAAAATAGATACATTCCAGAAATAAACGATGCGCCAAAGAAGCATTTTCTTGATGTGTATAGAACTCAAATACCTCAATTTAAGCAGCTGATGGATCAGCATGACATGGTGGATGGAAAAACGGTCAGCTTTGCGTTTGATTATCCTGCTTCTAAAGTGAAGTTGTACATTTAACCGTGGGATCTGAATATACAAACGACACCTGGTGCGTGAACCTCAACAGTGTTGGGAAGGAAGTGAATGGCTGGTTACAGGGTCTGTGTTGAGCATTGATAGCGTGAGTCATAAATAAGTTCGTTTTCCTCTTGGTCAAAGCTGAGTTGAACTTTAGTAATTTAATTCCTCTTAAATTTTAATATAAATATAATTTTTTTTATCTTTGTTATCAAGAAAGTTATCACGTAAAAAATAATAAGTGCTGAGTGCTGAGCAATACCTGCGTGCCCATGATTGAAATAGGCTGAGGTTGCTTCTGATATTTAAATGGTCTTATGTATATGTTTGAAAAGGTACAGTGGGGCAAAAAAGTATTTAGTCATTAAAAATCCTACAATGTGATTTTCTGGGGGGTTTTTCCGCATTTTGTCTCTCGTAGTTGAATTGTGCCTATGATGAAAATTACAGGCCTCTCATCTTTTTAAGTGGGAGAACTTGCACAATTGGTGGCTGACTAAATACTTTTTTGCCCCAATGTAGGTAATAGATAAGCAAAAATGTCTCCAATTTTTGAAGCTTAACCTGCTTCCCCCGAATAAGTTGATGAGATGAAGTCAATAAGGAAGAGAACAATATTATAATCAATAATCAGCCAATTTTATTGATTACACAATCAGATATATCTGGAGACAAGCTTACCAACAAGTCTAAAGTTCCTTCCCCTCAGTGCGGTCTTTAATAGACTTTCTAGTTCCCGCCCCTTCCCTAATCTACCCCCTACCTATACATTCTTTCTTACTCGCTAGGGCGTGAGTACTCAAATTCCTCCGTGTGTTGCCTCAGCTCATAAAGCGCGGATCCCAGGTCAGCCCCCCCTAACCAATAACATTTGTGTTCCTGCTACTGCAGCGCTTGTGGTACATGACTCTCCCTCCCCAGCCTGTTGCAGCTTAATTTCTATTCGGCACCTTTCTTCTTCCAACTTCCTCCTCAATTTCTACATCAACCTAAACATATTACATTAGCCTTTCTCACATTAATATTAACATATCACATTCACATTTATCACATTAATATAATTAACCTATCCCATTCGCCTTTATCACATTATCATTCTTAACATTCCCCCTGTGGATCTCTACCAGAGATCATATTCCCGCCCAGTTCCTCGGTTGGTTCCCGTGTGTCTCCTTTTCTTCCGCTAGTAACGGCATCATAAGATGGTTCAGGGTTCCGTGCTCCGATTTCTCCACCGCAGTAGAGATCACCCGGACTGCTAGGCCTCGAATGCAGGGGACACACCACCATCCACAGGTAACAAGAATAGCCATAAAAGTAGATAGAGACATTAATACTGACATGACCAAACCATTCCATTTCCCGAACATCGAGTTCATCCATTCTTCCAGAGGGTCGTCGACACCAGAATGTTCATGCATCGTTTTTGAGAGTGTCCTCAACCCATCTAACGCCTTGGACACCGACCCGTCTGTAGCCGTATTGTTGGGAATTAAAGTACAACAGACATCCCCAAACATCGCGCATAGGCCCCCCTTTTCTGCCAATAGCATGTCTAAGGCCATTCTGTTCTGCCCCGCCTTCAGGGATGTGGGGCCCAATTGTTACGATAGCCCTTCTATTGCGTCGCGAGTCAGATTGGACAATCTGAGGACGTTATAATGTACAGAATTTATGCGGTCATAGTTCAAATGCAAGTTAAGATGACACAGCTCTTGTTGTCTCCATTCTAGCTGCTCTATCAGCCAGGTCAGGAGAATCTGTTTCTTTTCCTTTGTGAATCACAAAATGACCAGTTTCATCTATGAGCTCTCTAGCTGCAGGCCGGGTAGGAAGTGATAGTTACTAGCACCAAAAGACTCACTTTTCCATCAGTGACTTCAATTCACAGTGCCTTGTTTAAACCACCGATGCTCTCCTGTTGCGTGTGGCGTCGACCTCAGGCTCTTCTCTCAGCTACCTAGACAGCAGATGAGATGTACCTGGTATGGACCCAACCAGTGTGGTATGATGTCGTGCAGCTGGTCTTTCCGCACCCCAGCAAACGTTGTCCAGATCCGGAGCCTTCCATAGCTCCTCCGGTTGGTTGGAGGTTGCCTTCATCTCATGGTAGATTCATCAGGACTAGAATTAGTCCAGCTGTCAGGAACCAGGCATTACTGTAGACCATCTGGGGAAGTAGAATCCGCTTGCAGCTGTGGAACAGTCTGTGTGTGTGTGTGTGTGTGTGTGTGTGTGTGTGTGTGTGTGTGCGTGTGTGTGTGTGTGTGTGTGTGTGTGTGTGTGTGTGAGATCCATCTTCTCAGCCCACCTCAAAATTGTCCTTAAAGCCAAACTCAGTCTCACTGGCTCCAACCAGTCCTTTATTGCTGAATCACGTTCAAGTGTCCTGTACCTGTCAGTGAATTCTCCTTGAGAAGATTAGTTGCAACTGCACAGTACACAATCCGAAATATGTCCATTACATTAGTTTGTTGCTTCTTGCTAATGCATTATAACACAGTCCTACCAAACACTTAAACATGTATACCTGAATATCCAATA
>JACXGJ010005290.1:0-27500 GCA_016801105.1 Esox niger
AACATTGATCTAAATTATAATGACTATTTTAATTTTTTATTCATTGATGACAATATGATAAAACACATTAAACATTCATTTGCAGGAATCACTGCAAATTATTCATGCCAAAACAATGGTTTTATTTAATATTTTATTAAATCTGATTGGAGCTGATACATCTTTCTATTCCATGAAAATAAATTTGAAACAGTGCTTTAAAACATCTGTGAGAAACAGGCATTGAACTTCAGTGAGACTAGTGCAATCCTTCAAACACCTAAACCCATTAATGCAGGCATTGAACCTCAGTGAGACTAGTACATTACTTCAACCATCTACATCCCTGGTGTATCAAAAATAACTGTTCTGATTAAACAACATATTAAATAGCAGTTAATTTCTCCTTTCAAATTAGTGGATTATTGCACCAGAATTGCTGATTACGAGCAGAAAAAAAAGCAACATGTAACGTTTAAAACCTAAAATCAGAATGTCAACCAAAGTAAGGTGATAACAAAGCAATAAAACAAACACATATCCCCACATACAACAGAAGAAATTATATCATATAACAATGAATTATGATAATGTATGACATTAAACTATTATGACAATTGTTTATGACTAGTAAATTACTATTGTAACATCTCATTTTATTCTGTTTATGCTTTGGATATAAAAAATGGAAATGGCACAATGCTGTACAGTAGATGCAAAAGCAGTTCTTTAAGGAGTCATTTCATTTGTAGTCTTTATATCATTAGACTCTAGGCTATTAAGCTTCTCCCAAATGTCTTGACTATACAGCAGAACTACGACAGGGCAACAAAGATGTAACACCTATCATTTCAATGTTTAGCCCATAACAATGAACATGTTCCCTTTGAAGACAATGGTACAGTAGGAACATAGAACTGAATCCTTTGTAAAGAGTTTAGAGAACCTATTTGAAATGTAATTGTAATGGAAGATCGTTGTCATAAATCAAAAATCATAATTCTTTATTAAAGCAGTAAAACAAGTTAATTTATTTTTATTTTATATTATGAACAAGACAATAAATTAGTATAAAAGATTGTGAAAGTAAGTTTAAATAGGGTAGTGCCACAATAATGGACAGAACAAGTGCAATAAAGCTGATTTTCTTGTTTAATCTTTCAATCTTACTTTTTTTTTTAAACAACCCTGAATCAAACCAGCCTAATTGACCAGAAAATATGCAATTGTCAGTCCATTATAACAGTTACAACTGACTTATTCGCAATACACCTCTCAACATACAGCATTGAAACTAAGTGTCTTGGCAAAGAAAGATTTCCCTTAAAAAAACAAAACATTTTAAACCAACTTAGGACGTAAGGCAATGTAAGCCTCAAAGATTGCTAGTCTCTTATTGACAACATTCATAAAACAATAAAAAAGTACACACAAAACAGACTTCAGCTTGTGTAGGGGGGTTGTTTGACAAACTGCAGAGGTACTGTCAGAGTAGTGTACATGGAAGCGTTTGAAGGTCAGAACGAAGTGTGTGTTCTTTGTTGTTCAATTCATAGTTGGCCTTCATTTATTTTTAACTGTTCATGACAGAGATTGAGTGGATATAAATATAAGGTTTGTGAACATACCAGATAATATAAAATTCTATTACTTCCAGTGTAAGTCACATTTTACTTGGCTTGCATATAAGCTGCTTTACGTTCAGGCCATGACAAGAGACTAGAGGAGTAGAATGGAGGCTTTGACCCAGAAAGTCCACAGACTACCCTCCTTTGACCCCAGTCCCTGATGTATTTTCTTCTTAACCAGAGTCCCTAGGTTGTACAGGCCACACAGGGGTCAGACTCCAATTTAAATATGTATTAACCCACTGCAGGACAAAGTATTTTGAAAGTCGGAGATGATCTCTAGACTGCCATGGAAAGAACACAATGTCCCCAAGGCTGGATTCCATTTTGAAATCCTGATCCCTTTCCTTTGCTCCTGACCTCTTCCGTTCACAGTCCTCAAGTGACTGAAAAGACTGAAGAAAATAATGACAATAGCACGTTTGACCCTTTTCGTAGGCAAAGTAATGCTATTGCAATCCCTTCATTTCTTAACCGGAGACCCTTCAGATCTACAAGGCTCAAGAGGTAAGGGAAAGATTTCAGAAGTGAATGAAGCCCTGCTCTACAACACTTGCTAAACTGGTCTGGTTTCTTTTCAGACCCTGTCCAGGTTGCCGTCTTATCTGCCTGTCTCATCCTCCTGTGACTCCTCTATGGCCTGTTGACCATCAGGTTGTGTCTTCTCCATAGCCCTTTCCTCTGTCCCTATCTGCCCACCCTCCTTCTGCACCACCTCAGTTTGAGCTAGACTTTGAGAAATCAGTGGAGGAACCTCCTGAGCTTGAGGCACTTGAGGCCTCTCAAAGGCCTCACACATCACCTCATCCGGCTGTAGGACACTGGGTGTGGTGGGTGCGGAAGGTGGATGGACCCCTTCTCTGGAGAGATCTTCAGCTTGGCCCACAGAGCTGGTCTCACTGTGGGAGTCAGAGCCGCCGCGCCGAAACAGCCTCTGACCTGCATGTGGAGGAAGCAGGAGGAAAGTCAGAAAGGCACGGAGGGAGGAATTGTAAGCAGGAGTTTCTGTGTCATTGTACTCTAGCGACTTCCTGAGGCGGGTTCGGGGCCTGCAAGCTCAATGAGTTTGTTATTCGACGCAGCGTGACCTCATACACCTTTATCTGACTTTCTGGTTGCACATGGAGGGTGGAAATAAGCAGAATGGCTTGATGCTGACGCCTAAGATGAAGGCATGCAGCAATCTTCAACTCTCCTGTGGGGAGTTGCTGTTTGATGATATAGGGTTAGAGGTACAATTGCAAATTACAAAAATATCCCATTCTCTAGATTCTGTGTGGACATACCTGGCAATCTTTTGGAAGAAAAGGTTGGGGTTTCTGGTGATGCTAGAACACCTGTCTGGGCCTTAATTGAGTAGGTGGGCTCTGTTGATTCCAGGGAACCTTGTAGAATCACAAACATTTTTGTTTTTATCCAAACTGCCATTTTCCCAAACCATAAACATGAATCTTAGCTGTAGCCGAATCCCAAACCCTAAAATGAATCCATAAACCTATGTTATGGTGCAGGACATTTTGGTCGTAGAACGGCAAGGGAAATGAGTAAACACACACATACCTGCAGCCAGATTAAATGTCCTGCCCTTCACAGTGCTCTGGAATGGAGAGAACCAGTTCAACACGGAGCCAACCAGAGGAATCTGTCTCAACACTCCCTGGGAAAGAGATGGTGCAAAATATGAACTAGTCCATAAAATCAGCATGTATTTAAAGTATAGAATAAACAACCATATTTGTTTATCTTTTCTTTTGGAGACCTCATATCTTATCCTAACCCTAATCCCTAGCCTGAATCCTAAATAACCTAAACTTCATGCCTGAATTTAGCCTGGCCCTACCACTCAACTCTAAACCTAATCGGCAGTGCCCAAATCTGTAAGTAACAACAATCCTATCACTATGCCCAATTGTACATTTGTCTCTAAACCTAACTTGTAGTTGTGAAAATGTTGTGGGAACATGATATCAGGTCCCCACGTATACACATAGACGTGAAATCCATGTACAGACCTCCTCCATAAGTTTCTCTTCATTGGCTTTCTGGAGCTGCAGTTCTGCTTCCTGGATGCCTTTTCTCACCACCTCAGTCATGTTCTCTAACAGCTAGTGACAAGGTTTGACATAAACAACAAGTCACAACCAAATCTTTTTAATAATTTTTTTTGTTCACTTTTCCATATCTTTGCATGATCCGGAACTTGCAGCATTTAGATCTCAGAAATATCTGGTGTGAAATGCAAACTAACCCTGGCTGAAATTAATCCTGGACCTGTGTCAATCACGGGTCCAAGATCCAGGACAAGAGTACTCAGTATTGATGTAGCAGCAAGAGTTTTGTAGTTCTTTGTAAATAAGGCAGACGGCTAACATTATGTAGAATGTGCATCTCGCAAAATCTCATTCTAAAGAGGTTACTTTCAGGCCTTACCAAAGTAGAACAGTGGAATTAATCTCAAACACTTAAACCAAGGAACCAAATTCCACATGAAAATGACCCAGAACACATTGTTTAATAATGAAAAATATATATTCCAGAAAAAACAATTTTGGCAGTAAACACCAGAATAAGGAAAAAGTGAATTACCCTGCCACTCTCTTCCAAGTCCCTCCCCAGGGCAGCTATCGTATCCACCAGCTCTGACACGTTCAGGTCCTCTGTTGCCATGCCAATAAATATGCAATCCTTCTCTGGTCCAAACTCTGGGCCTGAGGTTGCAAGAAAATAAGGGTAAAGTGCCCAAAATCACAACCAGGTTTGAATATGTTCTTGGTATGTGTGCAAGATATCCAAATATAAAAATTGCGGTTGACAGTTACAGTACTGACCAGTGGAGAAAATCAGGTCTGCATCCAGATCCCCTAGTTTCTTCAACAGCTCGCTGTTGATCTTCTCTACCTCCTGCTGCCTCTTATCATCGTCCATCTCCTCACACCTTGGCTCATATCTTAGTCGAGACACAAATTATAGTGTTTAAGTGACATTGGTTTAAGCATGCAAATGATTGTTGTAGATGCATATTTAACTATAATAGCCTAGTATTTTAGCAAATTATGTTGGTGAAAACATTAGAATATTAAAAAGGGGAACATACAGTGGTTTGATCAAAAATAATTGAAACTTATGTTCAACCCATTCTCATTCCTATAGTCTTATTGGCAAAAATGGTGTCACAAATAACTACCCTTCTTTTTTATTGTACACTACCATGCACTACCATTCGGAAATTTGTGTCACTTATTTTTGTCAAACAGAGTAAAATCAAATTGATCAGAAATACAATATAGACATTGTTAATATTGTAAAGGACTACTGTAGCCAGAAACGGCTCATTTTTATGGAATACCTAAGTAGGCGTACAGAGGCCCATTATCAGCAACCACCAGTCCTGTGCTTGGTGAATTAGCCTTTTCTAAGTTCATCATTATAAAAGGCTAATTGATCATTAGAAAACCCTTGTGCAATTATGTTTGCACAGCTGAAAACTTGTGCTAAACCAGCCTCTTTAGACTAGTTGAGTATCTGGAGCATCAGCCATTACAGGCTCAAAATGGCCAGTAACCAAAACATTTGTGCCTAGTTTCAGAAAGATACGTCTCACAGGTCCTCAACTGGCAACTTCATTAAATAGTATCTCAATGTCAAGAGTGAAGAGGCATCTCCAGGATGCTCTGCTTCTAGGCAGGGTTGCAAATAAAAAGCCATCTCAGACTGGCCAAAAAGAAGACAGAAAGAACACAGAAGGTTGGATATTTTTTTTCTAACCTGTATTTTCTTATCATTTTGCCATATTTCCTATTCAATCTAATTGAATGCATGTTTTCATGGAAAACAAGCACATTTCTAAGTGATCCCAAACATTATAATAATACACGACCGTATAATATATTTTTTCTGAAATGTTGACCTGTTTTTCTAAGGTGGTCCCTTATAGAAATACCTACTAATGGCCTAGGGTGGTCTAACAGTACTGCTGCATTATGGGTTTGAATCTGACCCACTGCTTTATCTGCATAATAATAGATTTTTTTTCTTTCCCATAAAGCTTAGAAACGCCTATAAAAAATACCAGAATGTAAAAACAAATCCCTACTAATACAGGAGGAAAACCTGATTTGTCCTACCTGACGGCTCCCAGGCCAGGCCAGCTGAGGTCCTGTACATAACTGAGGGCGGAGTGGCGGTACACTTCCTCCCTGAAGTCCTGTCTGAGACGCAGCGTACAGCTTAGAACAGGAACAAGCTCCGTCAACTGCTCCACAAGGAGATCCACATCACAACACTGGGTCCCTAGGACTGGGAAGGCAGAGGTCAGTCAACAGTGACAGTGCCAATATTAAAAGAGGTATGCCTGAATAACATCCACTATAGCAAATGTGTTCATGTGTCCATCTTCTGTACAGATGAGTGTCTTATAAGAGGATTTTTAATTGACAGATGAGGGTATTGCTACTAAATGTTTCATTTACAGGCGAGAGTGTGTCTAAAATGTGAATGTTTGTTTTACAGCCGTGTAGGTGTTTGTCCATTTAATTTGACAGGTGAGTGGTTTACCTGCGGCGGTCATGAGAGGGGAGAAGCGGACACAAGTGCCCTCCTCCTCCAGTTCCACTACGTCTACCCCACTGGCAGGGACCAGCTGTGCCAACCGCTCACCTAGCTACAGACAGTCAATCAATAAATACAGTCTTTAAATAAATCATCTGTCCATTTTATCGTCTCGCTCATTACATTTATACACATACTCACCCATCTGTTCAGGGTATCTATCACTTCTCTCTCCCCAGCAAAGTAGCCCTCCACAGAACCACCGCTGGATGCTGATCAAGAGGAAAGTGAGGGAGCAGGGTTAGCAGTAACACCTACAATGAGGTACATATAACCACTTTCCCAGGCTATAGTGCACAGCACATACAGAGTTGGCAGAACAATAACTAGAAGATGCTCTTAGTGGGCAATATGTTGCCATCTTTGATACTGCGAGGATTGCGCTGTGTTCTCCTGTTACATTACCATGTCAAACCAAGACCACTTAGCCTGACCCAGCCACTATAAAATTCAAAGAGAAGCCAAACAGCTAGTAGCCTGAATCAGTAAATGCAATGTTCCTTCAACAAGCTAGCTAACACGTTACTGTAGCTTAGTTATATTATCACAACTTTTAATTGAGCAGTAACTGCATCAAGTCAGAGCAGGATTGGTAAAAACAGCAGAGGTCAGCAGGCACAGCCATCTCACAATGGGGAAGGTGTTACAGGAGAGGATTGGTTGGTAGACTAAGCAAATAAAGAAATTGTCTTTCTTGCTAGTAAATGTCTCACAACAATCTCATTAGCTAATGAAGGCAAAGACCGAGACTTTGTTCCAACCAACCGTCCGTGTATTTGGGCAGAGGTGTCTTTGAACATGATTAGATATAAAGACCTGTCCATGCCAAACACAATGTGTGAGAAATGTATATAAATAGGAAAATAAACACAAATTACTAACTCACCTGCACTTGTCTCTTGGGAGAACCTAAATACCACTACTGGAGAGTTGACCTCATCCTCCACCTGCAGAAAAGTACAGATAAGTCAGACACACAAGGTTTCCCACACCCAAGTATATAAAAGATGACTTCTAAAGAATCTCTAGTTGAATTTACCATGCAAACAGGTGTTCTTTTAGGCTCTGTTCCAAATAGAACACCTATTTCCTACATTGTGCATTCTGATGATATACAGTGCATTAGATAAAAGAACTGGGTGCCATTTGGGAAGCAACCTGTGAGAATGGCCTGAGAAGATATGTGATGCGATGCTATGAACATGCTTGGATTTGGGACATACTTTTGAAGTGGTCAGCTAGTCTGCAAGGGAACTGCTCATAAATGATCTTGCTGAGGTTTATTGCAGAATCTGGCCACTCCTTGCACCAAAAGTGCTTAGTGTTTTGATGGCCTACTGTAAATTTCTATATAAAAATAAAATGATGCAATCAGGTATAATTATGGCAAATGTTCAATGCCGGTGTGTAAATGTTTGTTGATGCCCACTCACCACGGACCTTCCTGGGTTTTTCAAATGTTTTATTTGCATACAACCTCACACCAAACACATCCACTACTGTAAGTCATTTCCGCTGCCTGACCAACCAAGTTAGGTTGGATCGATTAAAGTGACATGTTGGATTTTTACTGGTGCCCCCTAATTCAAGCTAATTGCAACGTATCAGAGTAAAGTTCATCTTTGATAATCCCTGGGGGAAAAGTCAACGCAGGTCATCAAGCTTCAGTGAAGAAGATATGGTGGCCAAGTGTGGTTATTAGCATCCTTGAAAGTGGCCATGGCGAAATGAGTCAGTAGAACAACTGCAGTGGGTGTTACAGTAGCTGTCTGGGTCATCCTAAACAGCAGGTTATGAGAACCACTATAGCAGGTTAAAATCATGTGGGCATGTTCGTGTGTCAGATTAGCAGAATGTGGTTAGGGCTAGGAACAGGGTTAACGTAACACTAAGCTAACATACTGTAAGAGTTATTGACTCCTCAGGTAACCAAACTCACCAAAGTCGAGTGGCAACAGATCAGTCCTATTAGAGGACTCACTTTTCATAGGAGCAGTATTGTTCATTAACTCACTGGTTTTGCAACAGCCACTTTCTGACAAATGTCATGTGTGCAGTACCCATGACCCCTGGCAGGGAGGCAACAAAAACCCTTGATTTGAGAATCTCAAATAGAGTTCCTCTTAAAGCATCTGGGTGGAAAACATGGTCGGGATGGAGTGAAACAGAAAATGGGGGAAGGAGGAGGAGGCACATAAGGGAGCAGGCAGGGGGCAGAGGGTTGGTCCCACCTACAATAGAGAGAATGAGAGAGCCCAGCACGTCCCGTAGAGAGCCCCCTGAGATGGGCGGGATCGGAGAGAGAGACATCACACCCTGTAATCAAGGCAACCCAACAGCTTACTAACTACAGTATACAAACAGCACATGACAACCACTACAACTGGAGGTACTCAAAACCCAGAACAACGTAACATAGTTACAGTTATAAGAAAAAGTATTTACACCTCTGGGAATGTTTTTTGGAAATATACTTGCACATACGGACATGTGACTTTCATTTCAACACAATTGACAGATAAAGGTTAAAAAAAAAAGTATAATAATAAATCATCATCATCATCATCATCCCTAGCTACTATAGCCACTGTTGCCCCGTTTGGCTGTAATAGGTTTGTGTAGCAATTCCCCATAATTGTCTATCGGTGTCTAAATTCAGCTGGGAGAAATTTTAGACCACTCATCTTTACAATACTTCAAGGACACAAAATGTCCACTCAGAAGCTGTGTTTAATTTTCACAATGTCTAACAATGCAGCTCTTGACTCATCCATCCAGAGCACATTGATCCAATCATGTTGGTCTTCACCCAGGTGTTAGCAAACATCAGTAGTGTCTTGATATTCTTTTTCGAGAGCAGAGGCTTCCCCCTTCCTGATATCCCATGTAGGCCACATGTGAGCAGTCACATTGTTTGTGGCAAGAGACACTTAAATCACTTGATGTTACCTTGGAAATCTTATAGACTTCCATGAGGATCTTTCGGGCGGCTCTTGGGCAGATTTACAGTTGATAAAGTGCATTGGTGGACTCACTGTCAACAACGCTCAGATTCTTCACCATGATCAAATATTCAAAAGATATCTCAGAGCCAGGCACATCTTGATGACTCTGACATAGAACATCAGATATCGTCCTCTTAAACGATGGTCAATAGATTTTTACTGTAGCTGAATAGAATATTACTGTGAGTAATATTGAAATGTTGTCTTAGTTTCTTGAAATTCAGCAATTCACATACTTCATTTATTTAGTATAAACAAATTATTGTGCAACTACTTTATTTTGTAGTGTAAATCCTCCATCACACAGATTTATTAGTTGGTGGTGAATAAATGACTGGAGCATTCTGGAATAATAATTACATAACCAATGTTTTTTAGCAATACAAATCCCATGCGAATGATTAAAACAGTTTCAGGGTGCTGTTTTTCATTGCTTTGTTAACTAAAGAGACTGCTAATTTTGCTCCCATAGATATATTTATTTAAAAAATTATACATTTGAAAAAGTCTCCAACTTAAACTCACAAAATCTGTTGTTGTCAGACTGTCAAACACACATTCAAATGGGCTACATTTTACTTATCTAAGCTCATTAAGGTGGAAAGAAAAAATGACAAGCAGCGTAGCAGCCTATTGTTATTATTCTGCTTTGAGTAGGTAAATATGTTATATATAGTTAACAGTCACAGTGTAAAAAGGCCTTCATAAATATCTTAGAGACCTCAAAGATAAAAACGCTGAGTTGCGATTACCTACCGATGTCTTTATGGAAGCCAGAGTCTTCAGTTTCTCCAGAAGCTGTTGACTCTACAGACAAAGGTGATACAAAACTGGTCAGTTTGTTAGCAGTCATGCAACAAAAATAAAACACAGTGCTAACCAGCGGCTAACCAAAATGCTAAACACTGTACTCACCAGTTCTGTAGCATCTCTGATCTTCTCCACAATGCCGTCATGGCCGAGGTACTGCAGGGAGAGCCAAAGTGGAAGGGCACGCAGCTTCTCTACTGGCTGACTGGAGGTCAACCCCGCAGCCAGAGTCTGAGACAGGACGGACAAAACAGAGAGGGAGGTAAGAGACAGAGGACGGACCAAAGACACAGAGGCACCAGAAGACAGACATGTCACACACCAGGGCCGGGTCGTCGTGTCTGTAGAGAGTGACAGCGGGGACGGCAGGCAGACCCAGCCATGGACCCAGGGTCAGGGTCATACTGTCGCTCCTGGAGGCCGCCTGAGGAAGACGCAATCAAGGCATTTTAACCTGTTCAACCACAAGTCAAAACTACAGAGCATTGTGTGTGACTAAGACTGTCCTAGGGGTGGGTGGGTGTGTCCTGTAAGTACCATCACTGGGGATGAGACCTGTCCCAGAGCCAGGGTGGCTAAGTTGACCCTGAGGGAGAAACAGAAGAGACAAAACAACACAAAAGCAACAATAAACACCTCCGCAATATGCAGTCAGACATATTAGAAACTGCAGTGTGGATCCTTGTTGTTGACTGGGTAAAAGACGTGTTTATTGCTTAATTTGCTGCATATTCCAAGTATGTGCGAGGTTACCAACCCTTCAACATGGAGCCACATGTCGTGCTGTTCACAGAGCTCCTTAAGACGAGCCAGCTTATCAGTGTGGCCAGCCCAAGGGGTGCCTGAGAAGACAAGACAGTGAACACGAGTCACTCTGCGCAGTCACTCTGAGGCAATACGTCAGTGAAGTGAAGCTGAACAGACTAACATGTCGATTTGACGTCTTTGGCCAGGTAAAAAAAAAAGACACATTGCTGTTATGAATTTCCAGACTGTATAAGGTCTGCATTTTTTTAAGACTATAACAGCAGAACAGTGATAATGTAATGACAGTGTGGTGCTGATTAGAGATAAGCTGAGTGTGTTCTGATACTGTAGGCTGTGAATCAAGCATGGTCACCAGAAAACATAAAATCTGTATTCTCTCACACAGTTAAGGTTATTTAATTATAGGTTGCCATGATAATGTTGCAGCCATAAACTTCTTGTCAACTTCATAATTGACAGCTCCACAAAATTGGGATTTCTGCAGTGTGAACACATGCTGCCTGTTGCACTCACCCTCCTTTATCTAGGAAAACCTTCAAATCTATGAGCTATCTTAGACCAGTTGTTCCTATGCAGAATGATTTTCCAGTATAACCGGAATTATCATTCACTACTGGTCCTTGTTGTATTGTTACTTTACACTCAGCATTCTGCTTAGACATTTGTTTATGTTATGGAGAACATTGTGATCATTGTCATTTTGCAGACATTTCTTGAGCTTCGATTAAAACAAAAATGCACAGAAAACATTATGGACAAAGACCCAGAGAATGTTGGATCTTCAGCCACGGCCTTTACAAGAAAGCTATGGTTTAAAAAGGTAGACACTATGTAATCTTAAGTGTCATGCTGTGTCAATAGGAGTCTGTTTGCAGAGTTTGGCAATAACCGCACAATCCAGCTTTAGAAAAAAATACTCTCAAAGAACAGACGTGTGCCCTAAGCCACATATAGAAAACAATTCTTATAATGGCGATCAAGTTCTTCACTGACCTGCATTGGCTATCAACAGTAGTGGAAGCTTCCCAGTATCCATGTCTTCTTTGATTAGCTTGTCCAGCAAGGCAACATCCTACCATTGAGGAAAATGTGCTTTAGTAGCTTCTACAGATACAACCCTGCATAGAAATATAGTACATATACTGTCTTACCATTTGGTGCTGGGACCCAAACATGGTGTTACAGGGGACAGTGCAGAGGCTGGATAGAGGCAGACCCAACTGGGCAACAAAGGAAGAGACAAAGATGTTTAACCGAAAGGCCTTTCCATAATCACAGAAATATAAGCAGTTGCCCTAACAGATTCACAATGCCTGCATATCATACTACCTGACAACAAAGGTGCTGTCCGAGGCCGGGCCTGCAGGTGGCGCTCTGGTAGATGACCGGCTGTCTGGAATTGAGCACCGTGAAGCCCTCGGTGGTGTAGTCCTCATAACGTGTGTTGATGACCAGGCGACACACCTTCAACAGCCCCTCACGGTCGTCCTCGTGGTAGTATGCTGAACCATTTTCATACCTGGCGAGAAATCAAAATCACAATGCACCAGAATCCACCGCACGCACATTTCAATGACAAACGAGCACAAAAACAACCACCCACCTAAAGAGCCTAGACAGCCAGAGTGTTGTGTCTGATGCGATGCGAGTTGTCAGCTTTCTGAGTCGGTCCTTGTCCAGCACGGAGATGAAGGCTGCCAGGCTGTGTCCTAGCAAGGCCATGTGACCCTGCTCTCCAACATTCTGCATCCTACTGGGATGGAAAGGTAAACAGGAAGTGGGTCATAACCCTGTCAACTGATATAATGCATTAAACTCATAGAGAAAGGCCCTAAGATGTCCTTTGACATGTTAAGCTCACAGCAGTGGTGTTCTGAGGTTGGACCTACCGATTGTTTGGCATGTCTTCCTCGTCTTCATGCATGAGATTCTGAACCAGCTGGAGAATACTGGCCACATCCTGGCCACTGGAAGTTGGGGGGAACAAGCAATGTTTTGTGATCCACATCTATTTGTGTGTTTTTTCATATGTATGTTATATCACTCACTCTCTCTGTAGCGGTCCAGGGATACTACTCCTGCTGAACCGTCGTCTCTCTCCATCCGGCTCTGATGCCCTAATGACGTAAAAAAGAAAAAAAAACAGACATTATATCAGGTGTGTGTGTTTAAAACTGGATCAAAGTGCAACAGAAGACAAGTATCCTAAAACAAAAGCTATTTGAACACAGCCAGAGCCAATATCCTGACAAACATCAATTCATAAAATCTGACCTTTGACCATCCTCAAAGATCTTCATGGCTTGGTTGAGGTTCTTGCCCATTTCAGCAAGGGTAGGGTCGACCATCATCTAGAGACAAAGCGGGGAGGGATAATGAGACAGGAGAAACACACTAAAGCAGCTGGAAGCCTCATTCCATGTTAGGGTTACAGAGAATCCTAGCCAGAGGCTTGGTGATAACATCTTCCACTTCTCTCTCCCCTAAAACACTAGGATTATTCCTTACTCCTGTCGCACAGCACATTATGAGTCAAATCAGCGGACATTAAGGTCGACCTAAAGCCCAAAGTAAATTTCATTGTTTTACATCAGTCAAATATATCAGGAAGAAGTATCAGACCCAACCCTCATCTAACTCAACTCATTGGCAATTCCAGGTGACTGGAAAAGCAGTTGAAAGGAGATGCATACGAAACGTATTAATTCCCAGTGTTGCCTTAAGGTACTCCAATCTAAAACAATAATGGGTTATTGTATGAACACACCAGAGTTGAATTACCTTCCTGATAGATGTTCTCAATAAATTAGACATGTAATATAAGACATTCTAAACTACGTTAAAATCCTGATGGGCTCATCGCTATGTTTGTTTATAATTAGCAATAGGGCATCTCTGGACTTTGTGGTATATTGCCAATATGCCATAGTCAAGTGTTGTGTCCAGGGTTGTGTCTATGACCAGCTCTAAGACGTGGTGTATTGGTTATATACGATACCCACTCATGCCTTATTGCTTAATTAATTATACCCTGATTAATGTAAAAATACACTAGGCTTTCAGTCAATGTTAATGTAACACTGTAACTGTATAGTTTCTCAACAGATATAAAACTCATAGGGCCTCACTTCGTTCTAATAACACGTTAGTACAAATCTGTCTGTCAACAACATCCCATTGTGAAGAAAAGGCTCCAGCTTAGTTTCACAGAGGATGAGACCGTATTCTCAACTAGCCAGTCGGCTAGCTATCCTTGACCTGCTATGACCCTCCAGAGCTTCGTCATTAACATACGCATCTTGTTGTAGCTAAGTGACGAAGTCAGCCAAGAGGAATGACAACATAAGGTCATGCACCGGTTAAATGCATTGCATTCATGAAGAAAATAAATCTAGTTCTGCGCAATTCGTGGCAAGACAGCAGACTTACCGCTGTTGGTGCAGCGTGCTAGCCTAGCTAGCCCTAGCTGCTTGCCTGATGTTTGGACCGCATAAATGACAGCTTGTTAATTAGCTACCTTGTGATGCGGTGGTTCCATTTACCGCTGGAAATCAAGGCAGGGACACGCCGCCTACCCCCTCTGTGGACTCGGTATATGAAGGAGGAACAGTACAGTATAGTGTTGATAACTGAAATGGTCGTTCTCCTGCTATCTTTGCCTTGTAGAACTTCTGTAATTTTAACTTCCTGGACTGACTGTCTGGCACTCTATTCCACGCTGGCAGAGCTGACGTATCGCAACTCTGGCTCCAGCCACTCCTTGCTGGCCACACCAGAAAACGTAACCTTAAGGTTACAGGAACTGTAACAGGAACTCAGAAAGACAATTTCTTGACAAACTGGACTACATTCAGATGCAAAACGTTGTCTAGCGTTACATATAGAAATTATTTAAATAGAACAGTCAATTCCGAATAAATAATGTTGCAGAACCACGATTATTCTACATACCGCATTTCTATTTGCATATTTTATAACGTGAAACGTACTGAACGCAATTTAGGGTTAAAGCCTAACCACACCACATTTGAGTCATGGGCGTATTCCAGCGTCGTACGTCCACATCATTGGTCATGATCGGATTTATGCCGCCTACTCTTTGGGTAATAGGGCGTTCATTCATTTCCGTCATTGATTTCCCCACGATCCAACAATGACGGTAATGTTTTATACGTTGTATACAGAAAATAATGGTTATATTTAATGTAAATTAAAAAATGGAACAATAAAAATGTCCGACCAGAAAGGATAAATTGCTTCCTTAAAAGGTTCCCTTTAGAAAGTGTTCACATCATACCAAGAAATATCAAATAGCTTAACATTAAGTTTACGTGGTTGTACCAGTTACTTTCAATGAACAGATGGCTTTTTGGTATTTCTTAAAATAAAATCGTGGAGCCCACTGTAATGTTCGTCCATGTGCAATTTCAAAAACCCATTGCTATTATTGAATTGAAAATAGGAATATATGCAAGAAAATAAACCTCCATATTCTCCTTTGATGTGTACTGAGAGAACCTGCTTTCAGAAGAATTCACTGCAGCAACAATGATTTTCAGACTTACAAACCCTGAAGTGTAATTTCCATGCGGAACAGTGGCTCTCAATTTACTTTATGCACACTTGGCACTGACTACGTAGTTTCAAGTCAAGTCTTTTCTGCTCACTAGTCAAGTTCTCTTCTCAGAGAACTCTTCTCTGCAGTGCATTCTCTTGCTTGTGCAAACCAGTCTGCGCACAAACACACACACACACACACACACACACACACACAAAACATGATCTCTGCTTGGGAGAAGTTCCCTGCTCACTTGAAAATGAACCCTATTATTTAGAAGCAAATAACCCTACTACAAAAAAACATAATACATTGCATACATTTGGCTATGTATGGTAATGCATTTGAATGAAATGTACACTTATCATTGTTAGGTTGTTGTTAAATGTCTCCAGATTTCTTAGTTCTGTCCCAGTAGTTGGCAACTGTCGGATGCATGGTGCTCATAACAAAAACATAATTTCTTGCCTTAGTGAATGCTGTTTAGCTATTACGGTTCATTGTTGTGAACAGCTGCTATTCGTGTGCCTTATTTTTAGCAAACGCAGGGAGCTCTTTTCACTTTGTTCTTAGTTACAACTAGGCTTGTGTTATTTTGAAGCAATTCTTTTTTCCAATGGTAAGGATTTGTCCATGGTAAAATGTACTCCCTTACTATGAGTACATGCACATGCGTAAAACCTGAACACAAACAAGGCCAAACAGGTTTTGAACCAGGTGGGAGCAGCCCCATCCCAAGTTATGATCAATAACCTAGCTTACACCTGACCCCTGTAATTCAGTCTCACGCTTCACTTCAACTAGAGTGCCAGTAGGCACTGAAAGTCTGGTACAATGTTCCCTTTTGATTGGTCACTTTGTAAAAACTAGGGGTGATGGTTAATTTGCTCTGCTAAGTTGGAAAGGCAGAACACTGAACAAGGTGGCTGTGAAGCAGCTTGTCCAAGGAAGCATTGGCCAAATAATATCCAGGGAATAACACAAGCTATCAAGCCATTCATTCATGACTCAGCAAAAAACATGAGCCAGGCAATAAAAAAGCAGAGTATATACAGCCTTGTTGGTCCTTAGGCTCATCCCTGCTATATGAACACTTGGAAAGCCAAGATGTCATGAAAGAGAGCCCAGAAGGGAAGAAACCTCCCTGTCTCTACACCAGGACTTTAGGGCTTGGCATTTGAATCCACATTACTGATAACTAATTCATTGAGTAGAATGTTTTTAAAACTATTGGGTTGTGTGTTTGTTCCACCTAGCTATCTCATAAAGAAGGCACTAACTGTAAGTCACTCTGCATCAACAAATTGCTAAAATAAAAAATAAACATTTATAAGGGCCTCGTAAAAAGGAGCTCTGGCTGCTCATTTATCACAATGACAATGAGAAACAGACCCTTCTCTGGGAGTTTGGAGTACTCAGGGGTCAGGACCACAGGTTCAACTCTTGGGTGTTGGACTTGGACCTTGGCTTAGGAAAACAGGTCCCTTCAGCATAGCAAATGACAATAAGATTAACAAGCTCTGTGAATCCAGTCCTCCTAGGCCAATGGGGGAGCCACAGGAATTGGCCTCCTCAGATCCCAACGCTTTCAGAGTGTTGTTAAAAGAAGAGGTGATGCCACACATTGGTAAACATGCCCCTGTACCAACTATTCAGAAATGTTTTGCTGGCAACAATTTATAACATTTCTCTGTTTAACCATATGAAATGTTGTCATGTTGTATTATTTTCAATTAAATATAGGGATAAATGTTTTGTATATCACTGTAATCTGTTTCTATTTGCATTTTACTCAGCATCCCAACTTTTTAGGAAATTTTTTTGTATTTGTATATACGTATTAAAAACATCAAGGAAATAAGTTTGTAGTCTGTACATTTATTGTAGATTTTGTAAGATATGCAAACATACAGTAGAAAAATATGATTTGGGTGCAGAAGTACTGAGCATTCACTGCAAGAAAGCCAAACAAAATGAACAAGGACAGAACATCTTTAAAGGAATGATAACTCATATACAAACCATTTCCATCCGAGTGAAAGATATTTTCATACATGAATAAAGCGCAAAAGGAGAACAAATGGATGTCATTGAACTGATATTACAATTACAAGTCCACAGGAAGAATGGGCATAAAAGTCATTTTCCATTAGTATCTTTTATGAATTGAAGGGTTAGGGTAAAGTACTGTTTCCAAAAAGGTGTAGCTAAAAATCACTATTATTAGAGATAATATCTAGTAATGTAAAATACATTTTCAGCATTCAGAATCTTCATAAGAATGTGATATCAAAGTAAAATTTTTTATGAAGCAAGCATTCACAAGCATTGCAAATTGTTAAAAATATATAACATTTACAGTATAACATCTAGTTTCGATAGAGGTTATTTTGAATTAATTTGTTATCCAACACAAACAGCTCTTTTTCAAGTAAATCTGCCTGCAGTTGGTGGACATCTCTACCACTTCATCCATCCTCCTCAATCCCTTTTCCTCCTTTCTTTTTCATTCCAATTAACTACTATGTTAATCTCCTCCACATATTGCCCATCATGTTAAAACGTGATTACGAGTTCAGCCAAAGAGCCCAAAAAGGCTTATGAAAGATATTTGAAAATGATCAGTTAGGAAAATAGATGTCTTTCCATATCCACGATAGTACAAATCTCATCAGATAAATGAATCCCCCTCCGAATAACACACTGTATTTCGGATTGAGTGGTATTGCCTGTGCTCTTCAATATAGCGAGACATCCAGTTTATTACATTTCTGCTAAAATATAATACAATGCAAGGCTGGTACAGGTAGAAAGAACTACATATAGTAGTATAGTACTAAGTTAAAACAAAAAGAAAGGATAACAATTCCATCTGTAACCTCCTTATGTTTGCCTGGGCTATACAATTATAATCATGAGTGTTTCACAGAATTACATAGAATCCCATAATAATGCTTCAGTATCAATTCAAAGTATAGAGTCTAATACAATCTCTGGTGCATTGATCTACCTATGAAGTACACACCAATGTTTGCATTAGGATGCTATGAATGCTTCTTTAGCATTCTGTGATATGCTTGTTGGACCATCCATTCTAATGCTTTTAAGATGAATACTTCAATACGTTTCACAGTATAGTGCAAGGTTAGTAAAAAATGTGTACTGTAGCACAAATCCAAATAAATACATACATAAAGTATTACTGTTTACTGAAGTGGCAGAAGCAAAAAATACCTAGGCTGACATTTCAATATGTTTAAATAAATAATTCCGATCCAGACAATGAGAAATTAGATAAACATGGCGGAAACCCTAAACGACAAGCTTATCTACAGGGAATATATTTCCCTGTCTATTTTGTTATGTTATTAGTTTGTATTATTTTGTATGTTATTTGCAACTTATTGTGCTAAATAATGTATTTTAATTCTTTGAAAATGCAATCACTACCCTACCCTGGATAAAAGTGTTTCAGTGACTTCCAGATGCAGCCAGTGACTACAAACATTGACAAAATAATAGTTTAAACTTGCCAATTTGGTCTGAGTTTGTAATACAGCTCCTGAAAAAAATGAAGAGACCACTGCACCTTTTTCTTTCCTTTCCCAAAAAGTCAAAAAGGAAGGTTTTGAGTGATGAACAGTAGGGTTAAAATTATGAGACTTTATTCTGGAGTTTGTTTTACGTTTGTTTTATAAGCGAATGGTTTTGATGACAGTGGGACATAAATTGACACAGATATGACATAGTACATCATTTTATGAGACCCTTTGGCTCCATAGTGCCACTTTTTTAAACAGTGTCCATGATTCACAGAATGCATCTTTAAATGTAGAATGTAAATAGTAGTCTTACAGCGCATCCTGTAGTCATAACTATCCCATTGTGTTACTGGTCGTTGAGTCTGTGCATGTATATATGTGTATAAATACCCTTTGTGATAAATACCTTAATTACATTTTTCAAATGTATTCAGACTTTCACAAAATAAATCTCAATAATTGTCATGAATATATTTTAAAATATTTTATAGCTACCACAGCAATAGCAAACAGTATAGCTCCCACAGCATTCCACAGTGATAAGTCATCACATCTGATTAGACTATCATTTGTTTCCAACAAGCCAGTGACTCAAAACCCACCTCCAGGTTGTGTAAGGTTATTTGACCGAGACATAGTGCTGCATCATATGACCTGGCCCCCACCATCAACCAACTCCAATCTAATTGAGATGGTTTGGGATGAGTAGAACCGAATACTGATGAAAAAGCAGCCAACAAGTGCTAAGCAAAAGAGGGAACACGAAATGAGGTGACTACCTGATGCAGCTGGTTGACTGAATGCCAGGAGGGTGGCTACATTGAAGAATCTAAAATATAAATGTATTTTGATTTGTTTAACACTTTTGGTTACCACCTGATACCATATATGGTATAGTTTTGATGTCTCCACCATCATTTATAGTTCCAGGTGGGGGTTGGTCTCTGTCAGGGCTGCGCTTTGTCACCATTCCTGTTTGTAATGTTTATGAATAGGATATAGTGGCGTGGTCAGGATGGGGAGGGTTTACAGTTAGGTGGGCTGGGGATCTCATCGCTGATTTTTGCAGATGATGTGGTCCTGATGGCATCATCGGTCTGTGACCTCCAGCATTCACTGGACCGGTTCGCAGCCGAGTGCGAAGCGGTTGGGATGAGGATTAGCACCTCTAAATCTGAGGCCATGGTTCTCAGAAGGAAAACGATGGAGTACCTCCTCCGTGTAGGGAATGAGGTTTTATCCCAAGTAAGGGAGTTCAAGTATCTCGGGGTCTAGTTCGCGAGTGAGGGAAAAATGGAGCTGGAGATTGGCTGGAGAATCGGAGCAGCGGGAGCGGTAATGCATTCGCTTTACCGCACCGTTGTGATGAAAAGAGAGCTGAGCCGGAAGGCAAAACTCTCGATATACCGGTCAATTTTTGTTCCTACCCTCACCTACGGTCATGAAGACTGGGTCATGACCGAAAGAACTAGATCGCAGGTACAAGTGGCTGGAATTAGCGGCTGGTGTCTCCCTTTAGAGATAGGGTGAGAAGCTCAGTCATCCGTGAGGAACTCAGAGAAGAGCCGCTGCTATACAGGGCAAGTTATGAAAAAAACACAATTATAAATAAATCTTTTACTATTTTCTTTTACTATTTTCTTGCTTATATTTTTTGTACAAAGTATTTCATGTACAGGCCCTGTTTATTATCTGGTGTATGGTAGGCTACGAGCAAATTGAACAGTTCTACAAGGTAATACGTTGGATTACATATTGCAACTTATTTGTCCCTATTGGTCTTTTGTGCCACTACTAATATAAAATTGTAGTTGTCTCAGCCCCAATGACTTACACTGCTATATTATTGTGCTGAGGGAGTAAGGTCAGTTCTCCTTCTCCACTTTAAATCCCTGTAGATCTAAGGAATGTATTTTCTAAATCTTCCCTGTTTTCTGTCGTTTTAAACTTAGGAGGACATGAGGTCTTGACCCACACCTGCAGATCAAGACAATACCTGACGATTTCAGCTGACACTCTGCTGACCCCCCACCCCGTCTGTCCCTGTCCTTGTCCATCTGGTTATGCCTTCAATCTGGACTAGGTTTAAATAGACTCTGGGCTCAGCCCACATGCATTGAACTATTACATTTTGACTCTTATTATGTTCACCCGGCACAGCCAGAAGAGGACTGGTCACCCCTCGGTGCCTGGTTCCTCTCTAGGTTTCTTACAAAATTTCGTCTCTCTTAGGGAGTTTTTCCTAGCCACTGAAGTTCATCACAATTGTTGTTTGTTCCCTGGGGTTTTAAGGCCGGGTGTTTTGTGAAAGCACTTTGTGACAACTGATGATGTAAAAAGGGCTTTATAAAATAAATTTGATTTGATCTTAATCCCCCTGAAAACTAGCAGCAAAACCTTTTGCTTTATTTCTCCATAAGTTCTACCTAAATTTTTCACCTAATTCAAATAAGGTCTGGGTTTTGTGTGGGCTTTTATCTAGCGTGGCCATCAATTTGTATAGTGTTTACAGGGGTTAAACAATTGCTTCTTAATTTGATCAAATTTCCTTTGTTGGAGCTATGTTTACAGTAAGGGAAAAGTATTCGATCGGTCACGTTTGCCCACTAACAATGAAATGATCAGTCTAATTTTAATGTTAGGTTTATTTGAATATTGAAAGACAGAATAACAAAAAAATCAAGAGAACCACAAAATGTTATAAATTGATTTGCATTTTAATGAGGGAAATGAGTATTCGACCCCTCTGCAAAACATGAATTAGAGCTTAGGGGCAAAACCCATGTTAGCAAATACAGAGGTCAGAAATTTATTGTGGTTGGCCACCAGGTTTGCACACTCAAAATCCCTCCCCTCTCAGGAGGGATTTTGTCCCACTCCTCTTTGCAGATCCAAGTCATAAAGTTTTCGAGGCTGAAGTTTGGCAACTCAAACCTTCAGCTCCCTCCACTGATTTTCTAAGGGAAAAAGGTCTGGAGACTGGCTAGGCCACTCCATGACCTTAATGTGCTTCTTCTTGAGCCACTCCCCTGTGTGTTGTAACATTTTTGACATGCGTTTTTCTGGATTTTGTTGTGGATGTTCTGTCTCTCACTGTTCAAATAAACTTACCATTATAATTATAGACTGAACATTTCGTTGTCAGTGGGATAACGTACAAAATCAGCAGGGGATCAAATACTTTTTTCCCCTCACTATATGTTTATTTGTGAGTTCATGTGACTTTAATATTAGAGACCTAACTGCATATAACTATAATGTCCCTGTATTATTTAAAAAACATGAAAGTGACCTTTAATGTCCCTGTTTTTGGTTAAATGGTCACACAGTATCAAGATTCACAATATAGAGGCAGACCAGATTCTGCCACTATACACTCTTGCTCTGTTTCACACTCTCCCTCTCTCAATACCCTCCACTCCAGAAAATCTGTGTCGGGTGTTACATGACAATATGAATAATTTAGTGTAAATGGAAAAGCTTGCAGTGTATGACATGGGCTTTCTATCTATTTCTATCTATATTCTATTCCTCAAGCCGCCTTCATTCCATCCTTCATCTCCTCCAACTCGAAATCCTTCTCTCTCTATGAGCTCACCCCCAGGGCCTTCTTCATGTGTTCGTACACCACATAGGAGATGCTGACAGCAGGAATGACCTTCAGGAAGTTTGGGGCAATGCCACGGTAGAGCCCAGGTACCCCGTCATGTGATATGATATGTTTGAACTGGCCAACCATAGACAGCTTGGGCCCTCCCTCGGTGGAGGCTAGAGAGAATAGTGTTGGAAAGAAGGGGGTTCATGAAAAAAGTGTACATCAAAAAGGGGGTCTGACCCTTAGAAAGAACAAAGGACATAACAGAAACAAGGTATTTGACAAAAAGACAATTTTCCTCGAGGTTAAAACTACATTTACTTTTTACCATGTACAATGCTATGTGAATTAGCATTTGATTGTTGTTTCCGTCGAATCACAAGAGCATCAAAGCACACTAGATATTTAGTTATGTAATACTCTGGGGGACAAAAGTTTGGAATAATTTACATATTTTGCTCTTATGGAAAGAAATTGGTAAATGTATTCACCAATGTGCCATTCAGTTGATCACAATGTATAGTCAGGACATTAATAACATGAACAATTCCTATGACAATTTATAAACAAAACGTTCAGAAGTTCTTAAACTGCTTTGCATCAAAAACGTCCTCCACGTGCGGCAATGACAGCTTTGCAGATCCTTGGCATTCTAGCTGTCAGTTTGTCCAGACATGGTGACATTTCACCTCACGCTTTCTGCAGCAACTTGCCACAGATATGACTGACATGTCAGTCACTTGGCACGGACACGATGGCCTAGCGGATCCCACAAAAACTGGGTTAATATCAGGTGACCGTGCGGCCAAGTCCATCATTTTCCGTCCTCCCGAGGACTGCTTCGTCCCCAAACAGGTTTTTTCGTTATCTAGGAGTATGCTGAGAATCCCTACCCTGCGTCATTATGAAACTGGCCCGTATTAATCCCTGACCACAGGGGATGGCATGGCATTGGAGAATGGAATGATGTCTTTCATTGTTTAGGGTTACTTGCACTCTGTATACATTACCAGTTGGTCAGAACCAAAACATCCCCACACCATGCTTTACTGATGGTGTGAAGCATTACGCCAACATCTTTTCATTCACCCTCCATCTCACATACATTGTCCCTTTTGAGCCCAAAATCTTCTAACTACAAGTCATTTGTCCATAAAACTCTTTTCCAATCATCTTTTGTCCAATGTCTGTGTTTCTTCACCCACTCTAACCTTCTCTTTTTGTTTTTCTGTGTTTTTCCTGTGTATTTTTCTTTGCAATGCTTCCCATAGGGCTTGTACCCCCGAGTCTTTACTGTTGTACATGAAACTGCTGTTGAGCAGGTAGAATTCAATGAAGCTGTCAGCCGAGGGCATGTGAGATGTCTATTTCTCAAACATCTGATGTACTTATCCTCTTGTTCAGTTGCACATCTGGACCGTCCACATATCTTTCTGTCCTGGTTAGAACCCGTTGTCCTTTGAAGACTGTAGTACACACCTTTTCAAGAAATCTGCAGTTTTATGTCAATTTCAAGCATTGTATAGCCTTCGTTCCACAAAACAATGATTGAAGAACTATAGACTTTTTTCAAATAGTGATGGCGCTGTTCATTTTTTCACATCAGTTAGGTCCTAACTATACCTTGTGATCAGTTGAATGGCACCTCAGTAAATAAAAGTACCAATTTCCTTCCAAAACTGCAAAATCTGAACATGATTCGAAACGTTTGTCCCCCGGTGTGTGTAGCAATGAAGTCACCTTGGGCCTGCATGCGTGTTCTAATGAGGGCCAGGGGGTAGGACGCCAGCTGTCCACAGGTACTGGAGACAGTCCCACAGCCCAGCAGAACCAACACCCCTGGGTCAGCTGAGCCCTTACAGTACCTCTGGAGCCAGGCATTCTTCAATGTCTTACACAGAAGAATAGAAAGGAGGGGGTTGGGGGAGAGAAGAGAAGAAATAAAAAGCAAGAGAACACCAAAGTTAACTTAAACACATGAAAGTAATTATTTTGTACCAGAATTACAGCCATAAACAGTCCCATATAAAGGTGTCTACGCCATCTGCACCCATCACATTATTGTGTGCACGTAACCATGCCCATTGACCTACATTCCCTTAGGTTCAAAGGATACGCTCAGTCAAGAAATGAGCTTTTCCCAGAACATGTCAAACCACAGCTTGCATACACACACCCTCCCTCACTCACTTTCAAACAGAGCCTCTGACACACACCTCGTAGACAGCCAGGTCTATGCCAGCGTAGGGTATGATGCCCAGTGTGTTGGGCATATAGCCCCTGTAGAAGGCTCGGACCCCCTCCTTCCTCAGGATCTGACGGGCGCAGTCAGCTATGCCCGAGTACTGGCCGGTCTTCCTCAGCGTGAGACGAGTCTTCAGCACCTGGGGAGGAAGACGCGGGCGGAGAGTGACAGAGGGAACAAAACACGCAGCACACAAATCAATGTCAGCCATCAACATGAAAGGCCGGGATACCTAGGGAGGTTTAGTCTGTCGTTCTCCCTTCTTTAATGTGTCAGAAACACACACACAGAAGCCAAGGTGCAAACGTGACACGCACACACACGCCCACGCACGCACACACACACACACACACGCACGTGCGCACACACACACACACCCGCACATGCGCACACCCGCACACACGCGCACGCGCACGCACACATACACACACACACACACCCTCTCACCTCCATGGGGTAGATGATGGTCTGTGCAGTGGCTCCTGCCAGAGACCCTGCTATGAACCTCTCCTGCAACCGCAGAGTGCCTCCTTCTTTACTGCCCCGAATCAACCACTTGATCTGAGATGGGGGGAGACAGGGAAGAGGAAGACAGCCAGGTGGCAGGCAGACAGACAGTAGAGGATGTGAGGGAATGGGACATTGGTGTCACCGAGGGGAGGCAGGGTTATACACAGAGATAAAGATGTGAGGGATCCATTGGGCGGGTGGCAGGGATAGAGAGTGAGGGGGAGATGTACACAGAGGTGGGAGAGAAAGGGTGAGGGGTCAGAGGGAATACGTGAGTCACACTGGGATAAAGGACAGACAGAACGCTGAGACAGGGGGGTGTGTGAGGGGTGTGTCTGACAGGGTGTGTGAGAAACAGAGTGTGTTCATGAGCAACATTTCACACATCAGTAAGTTTGATCCCTTCATTCTTATGCTTCAGTAGACCACACAAACCGCTTTATTTTATTCATTTAACCATTATTTCACCGTGTAAAGTATTTGAGAACCAACCCTCCTTTTCAATGACGACCTGGTTAAAGGCATGCAAATTGCAAGAAGACAGGACAACAAATAGAACAATGTAAATAATGTACCAATTATAAACACAAAAGCATTATCAACATATACATTTCACTGAATACCAATACAAATATACATATGTACATTCGAAGATTAAGCAGACGCATTGATCGGATAGCAACCTAGATGATTTGTGAATGAATGGAATGTGATAAGTGTCAAGTTTAAGGTTCTTTTGAAATTTGAATGAAACACTGTCAAAGGAAGTGTGGATTGACGTGACCAGTGTGTGATATTGAACAGTGAAGGTGGTGGGGTTGCCTAAAAGGGGATTGTAAATATATTGGTACTAGTTGAGTCACGCATGATTTCAGGGCTAGTTAAAAACAATGTAAAGGTCACAGAGATGAGTGACTTAGTGCTGGCACTGGTGTAAGGCAGTTTTGATGAGAAACCCTGCAAGGTAAAAAAAAAAAAAAAGAAACACGGAAGTGAAAAAAGTACATGCCGACTGCCGCCCATAGTGTAGACGCAAACTGACTGCTAACATGGACAACATGCAGGGCTCTCCAGTAAGCCAACTCAAAGATCTTTAGGAGTTTTTGGTAGTATGCACGTCCGCTAAATCGCAATAGCCGAGGATTGGCAGGATGGACATGTTTATACTGCGTGGGTGAAGGACGTTTTATTAAGGAAGCCTTGAGAAACCAATTCTGGGTTTATCTCTGGACTTAACTACAGCATCTACACAGACCTGTGTATCGGTATTCTCCAAGCCGACACTACGTTCTAAAGCAAGTCACAGAGCATCCAAAACGTCCGTGCGCACATTTTCATCCAGATCCACTACACTCACCTGCTCGTAGGCCATGAACTTGATAGCAGACTCTGGGGCTATTTTGAGGACGTTGATGCCGTTGCCCCTCCAGAGGGCTCGTATGCCCCCCTCCTGGACCATCCCCTTCAGACCTGTCCACAGGTTAATTCCATTAGAGCTGGACCCATGTACCTACAGAGACAAAGGGTAACACACTCCATTTCTATTTCCTTTTAAAATGTGCACAAAGTTGTATTGCTAATGTACTTTTTATCCACTGGTCATGAAATGTAAACTGCGATGGTTTACCTGTAGGAAGACCTTGAGCCGGTCGAGGGGTGCGGTTCCTGTCCGTGACACCGCCCCCGCCATCGCCCCAGCAACCAGCTGCCTCCACACTACACCCGACCGGCGCTCTTGCTGGGAAAATTCTGGCGGCACCGTCAGCTGCTCTCCGATGTCAAACATCTGGTCAAATCAAAGAGAAACCGTCTGTCGGTGAAGTAAAACATTTTGAAATGTTTCAAATGAAAACCAAATTAGAATTAATGTATATCATTTGTATATAATTTTGTATATAATTTAAAAGAACAAGAAATATTTTGAGAAATTCTGAATTTGGTTTCACATTGGTATGCTCAGCTATTACTTGCTACAATAATACACAATGAATTGTAAGGTACCTGTGCTGCTTCATGTGAAATTAAATCTAAGTTCATGAATAGAAAGAAAGGTCTTAAAGACAGTATGGACCTACCAGTGAGTGTTTCCAGTAGTGGGCAATACTCTCCATGTTGTGAAGGGGGTTAAACAAGAAGTGATCTCGCCACTCATTCCAGTTGATAGTCATGGTTCCATCCCTGTCCATACTGGTAGAATCCACATAGAGAGCAGAGTGAATGCACGCACACACACACACACTCTCACAGACGTG
>JACXGJ010005290.1:30000-39833 GCA_016801105.1 Esox niger
CTGCAAGGAATTCACAGGTGAAGCGAATACCATTGACAACCTCGTAACAAGGGCACATGTCAAGGTTGGGTAGATTAAATGGTAAGCGAACAATCAGATCTCATTATCACCATGTTTGATGCAGGAGAAATGGGCAAGAGTAAAGTCTTGGGCAACTTTGACAAGGACAAAATTGTCATGGCCAAAAAACTGCTTCAGAGCATCTCTGAAACAGCAAGGCTTGTGGGCTGCTTCCTGTCAGCATTGGTGAGTACCTACCAACAGTGGTTCAAACAGGGACAAACCACAAATTGAAAGGTTGTTGGGCGCCCAAGGCCCATCGGTACATGAGGCTATCCTCTCTGGTTTGAACTGACAGAAAGTCTACTGTCACAGTTTAAATGATATTACAGGAGGAATGTCACAACACAGTACTTCGTATGGGGCTGTGTAGCCGTAGACCGGTCAGAGTGCCAATGACGACACCAGTCCATTGTCGAAAACATCTACAATGGACCAGCAATTGTCAGAACTGGACCTTGGCGCAGTGGAAG
Organism: Esox niger; assembly: GCA_016801105.1. Taxonomy (NCBI): domain Eukaryota; kingdom Metazoa; phylum Chordata; class Actinopteri; order Esociformes; family Esocidae; genus Esox; species Esox niger. The sequence goes on from JACXGJ010005290.1 coordinate 30,534, forward strand.
AAGGTCGCCTGATCCAATTAGTCCCTTTACTTTTACATCACATTGACGGTCGTGTACTTGTGTGCCGTTTACCTGGGAAAGTAAATGCACCAGTACATACTGTAGGAAGACAGTGGAGGGAGTGTGATGTTCTGACCAATGTTCTTCTGGGAAACCCTGAGTCTGTGCATTCATGTGGATGTCAATTTGACACGTGCCACCTACCAAAACATCGTTGCAGACAAAGGTATTCCCCATGATGGCAATGCTATTCCCTGATGGCTGTGGCCTCTTTTAGCAGGATAATACACCCTGCCACAGTGCCCACATGCTGTAGTTCGAGAATGGTTTGAGTAACATGATGAAAAGTGTTGCCGTTGCCTCCAAATTCACCAGAACTCAATGAGCATCTGGGGGACATGCTGAACCAACAAGTCCAATCCATGGCGGCTCCACCTTGGAACTTACAAGACCGGAAGTATTTGCTTCTAATGTCTTGGTGCCAGATACCACAGGACACCTTCAGGGGTTTTGCAGAGTCCATGCCTCGGCAGGTCGGCGCCGTTTTGGCAGCACACGGAAGACTAACCGCCTATTAAGTGGTCATAACGTTTTGGCTCATCAATGTAAATTTGTTACTATAAATAGCATATTTTGTATTCAAAGAAGTCAGAAATAGGTTAATGCAAGATTTGATTAAATGATTTTGGTCATTAAAGTTTGCAGCAAAAATTCTAAACCTATACACAGGGCCAAAAACTAGATGAGAGATAAATTTGAGAATCACCAATCTGGAAATTCCTTGTCAAGTTACAACAAGAATAATCTCAGAAACGATGAAAGAATAATCCCAAGGCTACATTCCACACTGCCTGATAGCAGGAGGTAAACAACTCACTGAAGGACTAGTTGTCTCATCCACCAGATATTTTGCTCAAACTATTTTAAAAGTTGTAATCTTTTGTACTTCATTCCGGTCATTTGCTACATTGATATAATCTAGTTTCCAAAACAGTTGGGACAGTGTGCGATGTGCAAATAAAAACAGATACAATGATGCGCAAATCATTTATCCCTATATAAAATTGAAAATAGTACAAAGACCGCATACAGTGAGCGAAAAAAGTATTTGATCCCCTGCTGATTTTGTTTGCCTACTGACAAAGAAATAATTAGTCTATAATTTTAGTGTCAGGTTTATTTAAGAGAGACAGAAGAACAACAACAAAATCCGGAAAAACGCATGTCAAAAATATGATAAATTGATTTGTATTTTAATAAGGGAAATAAGTATTTAACCCCTCTGCAAAACATGACTTAGTACTTGGTGGCAAAACCCTTGTTGGCAATCAGAGGTCAGATGTTTCTTGTGGTTGGCCACCAGGTTTGCACACATCTCAGGAGGGATTTTGTCCCAGTCATCTTAAATGATCTTCTCCAAGTCATTAAGGTTTTGAGGCTGACATTTGGCAACTCAAACTTTCAGCTCCCTACACATATTTTCTATAGGATTAAGGTCTGGAGACTGTCTAGGCCACTCCAGGACCTTAATGTGCTTCTTCTGGAGCCACTCCTCTGTTGACTTGGCCATGTGTTTTGGGTCATTGTCATGCTGAAATACCCTTCCACAACCAATTTTCAATACCCAAGATTAGATGGTACATGGCCACGTCCATCACCGCTTAGCAGAAAGAAATGCGCCAAAGGTTTTCAATTGGTGACAGGTCTGGGCTGCAGGCAGGTCAGTTTAGCAACCAGACAATTTTACTATGGAGCCATGCTATTATATGTGCAGAATGTGATTTGGCACTGTCTTGCTGAAATAAGCAAGGTCTTCCCTGAAAAAGACGTTGTCTGCACAGCATCATGTGGCTACAAAACCTGTACTGTATTTATTGTTTAGTATTAATGGTGCCTTCACAGATGAACTGTGCACTGATAAGCTGGATGGTCCCTTTCCTTTTTAGCCTGGAGAATAAGGTGTCCATGATTACCAAACATTCTCACATTTTGATTTATCAAGACCACAGGACTGTTGTTTTCCACTTTGCCTCAGATAACGTGGCAGCATTTCTGGATCTTGTTTATATTTGGTTTCGTCTTTGCATGATAGAGTTTTAACTTGTATTTGTGGATCAGTGACAAACTGTGTTCACAGACAATGGTTTTCAGAAGTGTTCCTGAGCCCAAGCAGCGATTTCAACTACAGAATCGTGTCTGTTTTTTATGCAGTGCTGCCTAAGGGCCCAAAGATCACGGCCATCCAGTACTGGTTTTCGGCCTTGTTCCTTGCGTAGAGAGATTTCTCCGAATTCTCAGAATCTTCTATTGATATTACATACCATAGATGATGAGATCCACAAACACATTTTCATGTTGAGAAACATAATTCTTAAATTGTTGCACAATTTGCCCGTTCAGTCTCTCACAGAGTGGTACTGTTGGCATCAAATTCAAAGTGGGCATATGCTTTTACACGAACAATCCAAATTTTCAGTTTCAACATTTGATATGTTGTCTTAGTACAATTTTCTATTGAATACAGGGTTTCAATGATTTGCATATCTTTGCATTCTGTTTTTATTTCCATTCAACACCACATCCCAACTTTATTGGAAACAGCATTGTAAGACTTTTATTGGGTAGGCAAACATTGAGGATTGAGCAGAGATAAAGTGGGGATGTTTATAGGAGGAAGAAGTTGGTACCAGGGACTGTTTGCAGCGATAAAGATCAAACTGAAGAGAATAAGGATAAAGATCAAACTGAAGAGTAAGGCCCCCATTACAAAGCAGATTTCATAGTCTACATATATTTATTGAGGTGACTGCTAGTAAGAACCCTATGAATTACATCACCTCGTCTAGGACCGGTAGAAAGGACATTTGTATAGGAGTATATTTTAAAATGTGGGATAAGGAAACTGTGTTGCAAAACAGATAACCAATTCTAGATTTTATTTGAGACTGCGGGTGGCCTATGTGTACCTGAAAAGAGTGTGAGCAGTCTAGACAGTTAGAGACATACTTGGAGCTATCAACAATTCAGATCCATTTGTATGTTACAAATTGCATTACGTAACATCAGTCTTTTTTAAGGGGGTCTTTTCTAAGGAATTGTTAGCTAGTTTGCTGGCAATGGTTAATGACAGTAATGTTCAGTTGTATTGGTAGGATAACTATTGCATCTGATAGAGATCGTATTTATCGTGTTTTCATGAAATATGCATTTTCATGGATATAGAAAACCGCCCCAAAATATATATTCACAGCATACAACTCACAAATGTCAGCCATGATTCGTAAATACGCAGCATACAATCCACACATGTAAACCGTGACCTGTAAAAACATAACAGCGAATCCATGATTGTAAACCATGATTTGTATATACACAGCATTAAACTCACCTGGAAATGTAAAAAAAGAAATGCACAAATCTAAGTCACAATCCACAAACAAATACTACCTGACTAATTTCGAAAAATGGCATTTGTATAAACGCAACCAAATTTGTCAGTCAATACTTTCATGTTAGAATTGTCAAGTGTGCCTTTATGGATCAAGTGGGGCACGGTGATTGGTTTACCTCTGTGCACAGAATATTGGCAGTCATGTTCCGAGTTCAGGTCACAGGTTTCCAGAATTCTGAGTGAGACCACTAGTCAACATATAGTAATGTAGTAGAATATCTTGATTACGGTGAGGTGATTAATGGAAGAGAGAGTATGGATTCAAAATCCCATTCAAAAACTTTTCATAAGCATGGAGGGAGATAGATTGACCTGCAACAGTTTGAGTCTACTTTGCTGGGATGACATCCGCAGGTTTCCAATCTAAGAGAATTTCTGAATTTAGTGTAAGGTTACAAAGACAAGCAATGGGGTGATAATAAGTTAGCAAAACTTCTGAAAAAAGAGCTTGGGATAATCAAGACCAGCAGATTTGTACAGGTTCACATTTTGGAACTCCTTTCAAACCTCGCAAACCTGAACTGGATGAAAAGACAAAAGGGAAACTTTACATGGAACAAGAGTGCCAGTAGCAGGAGTAGGGGTCGCAGATTTAAATAACTGGCCAGCCTTAAAAAAAAAAGTGCTGTAGCCAGGAGGGAGGACCTGTTTCTATTATCAATGGACTCAACAGTGTCCCAGAACCATTTTGGGTTATCCTCTGTAGCAGCTGTTTCAAAACTGATCCTGTTGGTTTGCACAATCTTTAGGGATTACCCTCTGTACAGGATATGGATTCGGTACCTGTACAGAGAAATGAGGACCATGTCCCTGACCTTCCTGTTAGGATTGTGATCCTTTGGATTGGGATAAGGATTTGATAATCCAGTCTGATGATTATTTAGGGATTCTAGGTCATTTTGCGCTTTCAAAACTCAAAGGTAGAGAATAAACTAGAAGGGTGGATTCAGAGTCGATTTAGGAAGGTGTAAGGCATTACAATCAAAACATTTCAATGTATCTAAGGTGAAGAGGTTTCAAACGTTTTCTTAACATCTATGTTTATGGGGAATTATATATACTATTTAGCGTTGTAATATGAGAAATCGTCGATTATATATCAGCAATAAAAATGAAATGATGGTGTTTAACAAAATATACGCCCCAGAAACCATCGGTGCATACAAAAGCGCTTTCTAAAATATATCATTTCTCTTGATCAACAGAAGGCGCATTGGCTTAATGGAAAAGTCCTCCCTCTTTCTATCAGATCGTGTCTCAAATGAACAATGGCAGATTTTTACAGCTTTTATAAGTTGGTCGAACACAAGTAAAAGCAGAACTTGTCAGGTGGATGTGAGAGTTGTTGCTGTTAATCGACTGATTATTATTTTGCTTAGGCCTATTATATGTACAATCTTTTTTGCAGGCAAAGGGTGATCATTATTGATTTGATTTAGATTTTTCTTCTGTATGTTATCCCTTCAATAAACAGGTATTTTATATACCTTTTCAAGTATTTGCTGTGCATGCATATTGAACAATTAAGTATAAGTGGACCATGTTGTAAATCCTGTTCAATGAAGAAATATGTTTGTCTAGTTGCCTACTGTGAACAAGTAGGCTTCTGCACAGTTGCCACACACTCACACTGACGACAGTTAGGGACATATGACAATATTATAGCCATTGTCAGGTAGACGACATATTTCAAGGGATACCTATCAGGAATACCACATCGCTATTTCTCTCACCTCCTCCGCGTCACTGCGGAGCAAACCCCTGTTAGCGAGTCCAATCCTCAGCTCATTAATGTCGACTTTACCGTCTTTATTCAGGTCCAATTGTTCGAAAAGTTCGGCCCATCTCTTTCGGTTCTCCTGTTCCCTCTCCGGGTCCGAAACACTCTTGTCTTCTTCTTGACTGTGTGCCCGGGTCCAACCAAAGAACCGAACCCTGCCTTCTCCCATGTGAATGTGAGACTTGTGCAATGTGGATATCAATATAAGCTGCTGCTGCGCGCAAGTCAAGGTAAAATTGAAGGGGCACAAATCTTACACAAGCAGATATTCGGGGCTCAGTAAAACATATGCAGTTACTATCTGGTCCGAATACCTGACATTTGCGATGTTATGAAACGTTTCTATGAAATAGTATTCTTAGTCTATCCTAACCTACCAAAATGAACTCCCACAACCGTGGTAGCCTGGTCTGTGTCAAAATATACATAACTGCACTAAAATAACAGCTGTTCACATCGGTCGTGCACCGGTTTATAGCTACATCGAATCCGTAGCGAAAATATCAGCAGCCAGTCAATAGCCTACACCGCGTGTACTTCTGCCTCGGTGCTTGTGTAATATTAATCCCCGTATCCGTTAGCCTACATATCTCGTGACATCGGCGATGCTTAAATCCATTGAACTAATTCCAATGAATTAGTCTGTGGGTCAGTGAATAGTTTTTTCCCATTTGGATGCACAGTGAGTCCCGCAGAAACGTAGCGAATCAAGCACCTAGCGTTTGTAATATTTTACCGCAATCTCTCGCGTGAGTATTAAACTGTTTGCGCCTGTGCGCGCCTGTAAGACACTGTGTCCAATTTCTGTTGTCTGAAACACTGTGCTCAATGAGGTATTTAGGCTGTTTTCGTGAAAGAGCTATAGGATTACCTTTCGACTTCAAATGTTCAAAGTTTTAAGAGAGTTGGTGTGATATAGTAGTTCTATAAAACACCCTCCACTTCCATGACCATATTCTCTCCCGCTACTCTTCCTCATAAGATTATGATGCTTCGGCCTGGTGTGTGACCTGGTCGCTTATCATTTTTGCAGCTACACACACACACAAGCACACACACACACAGAGATGCCTATTGTGTAGAAGCAGCTGGCTGGCATTTTCTTAATCCAAATGAATTCTGATAGTATCGTTTTAATGTCCTCTGCATTGGCACCGTGGAATGACATGGTGTTTTGGCTGCCGCATCCCGATTGAACCCACTGAGTTATTGCGTAGGCTATTAATAGACACTAATGGGGTTTGCGCGCTGTGACGTGCGTCTCGAACACCTTGATGGAAACCGCACAGTCAGCATGCCAAGGATGTGAGAGATTATACAGTACTTTTTTCTTGTCTTTTTATCACTCTCTCTCTCCCACTCACACACGTTTCTTTGGCCGTCAGTGTCTCCCGGTCCAGTGGGCTTATACACCTCATTCAAATCAAAGACTTGTTGATAGGTGGATTACTTCAATCAAGTGTGGAAGTAGTAGGGCAACACTTGAGCCAGGTGTGCTAGTGCTAGAACAAAAATGCGCACCCCCGAAGTCCGCAGGACTAGGATTGTCTACAACTTCCACCCATCATATCCCTTTTTGAACAGTTCCCGGGCCTTACCAGAACAGCCTTTGGACCATGGGCTTCTGTGAATTAAAGTCAAAATGTGTATTAGTAGTCTATATTGGAGTATGGATATATATTGCTATCTATGTTATTAACATCGATCTATGATTTTCTGGTAAAAAAAAAAAAGTCATTCATGCCAACGAAAAAGATTCAACTACAAAAACTTGGCACAAATAAAAAGAAAATCTAAATAATATTCTACATTATATTCAATAAAGCCTACGTAAACACACACAGCCTGTCTTGAAACACTGCCCTCAGTCAGGAAGAGCAGGTTAAAGTAAGGGCAACAAAGCATATTGCTCACTCCCAAATAATGCTCCTCATAGAACTGTGAAAAAATATATTAACTTCGAGATTAACTTAAATATTATGTTGATTGGCAAACAAGCTGTAGGCTATAGGCTACACATATCCCCCATATTTTCATGTTGTTTTAGAGTTAGTTGTATATAGGCTACAGACAGTTAGTATTTTGGTCTCTCTTCCTCTTCTATGTATTTTTACTGTTTTAATAAAACAAGTGAATATAGTTAGGCCTAACTGAAACCAAATCATTATGAAAATCCCCCAAAACTATTTAACAGTCATTTTCATTAGCCAATATACTGTATATCTAGGCCTATTAGCTAGCCATCTACAGTCAATTAATAATTTAACTCATTAAATGTACATTTTTCATACGCAAATGACATTCCATTCACTAAGTTTCGGATTAGCACAGGATAGCAATTTTTGCCAAATCTGGGATTGGTTCTCTTCATACCCCCTCTCATCTTTATAACCACATTTGCGGTGCGGCCAAACTAGTCATGCCTAGTTTATCTTGTTTTCTTTGTAGAGAAGATAATGTACCATCAATAATGCCCTCTACCGCTCAGGTATTCAATAACTGAATTTACTTTACTTATTATTATTTTACTTTGTAAGGAAGTGGGTCCCTGTCGCTGTGGTGCCATTACGGCAGATTGTTATACATTGGCAGGGGGTGACTTGGTTAAATACACAGACACTCATTCTCACAAACAACACAAGCACACAAATGTTGTGGGGTGGGTGACCAGACGGAGTCTGCATGAGAATCCACCTGCCTCTGCTTTTGAATGAGGTTGGATTAGAAAGCTTGTGCCTTTACAACTGTAACGATAGGGGTCCTTCGAGTTTAGCCTTCTGCCAATAACCAAGAGCGCAGATTAATAAACAATAACACTTTATTACGAAAACCTTTTCCCAACTTTTTTTGATCAGAAAGGCCTTATATCCTTCATTTTAAATTCTTGGTCTGACTGCTCAGTCCATTCTTTTCTCAATACTTAATTGAAAATGTCTGGAATTCTTTCTATTTCTCCCTCATTAGTACATTATCCCTTTCATCTCTCTCCCATTACTCATCCGATTTCCCAACTCTCTTCCTAGCACTCATTCTGTGTCTATGTTGATCTTGCCGTCATGGCCACACAGTGAATGCCCGTTTGTCAGTGAGCCAGGGTTTGACCACAGCACACCTCTACACACTCCAATTACACTGTGGGTGTATAGTAATCCATCCCACTGGGCTTTACACCAACGGCCAGCTGGTATGTGGTCATATACAAATACAGACTCATATGTATCAGTACACACAGACAGACACACACAGAACACAGACAAACAGACACTCACACACACAGTACCTTTCTGTTCACACACATGTAAAGGCATTGCACAGTGCTTTTGTAGACTGGCCAACGGTCAGCAGGAGGTTGAATGGTGTTGATTTTTGGGTTCCTAGTAGCAACCACTATTCATCCACATTATTACCAACTGAACAGACCCATTGACACACATTCTTCACCACTGACAATGCAGTCATCAATATCCCACCAAATCAACAGATCGTGTGATACAGTTCTTTCACTTGAACTAAATAATATTGTTAGTTTAATTCTTAGCACAAATTAAATGAATGAAATGAACAGTGTTTGCTGACTTGGACCGTGACCTGATAAACAACTTGGATCGTTATAATAGCCTCCTGGGACTGGAGAAAAGTGAAGACATATTGAAGTATATTAGTTTTAATAAAAAAATCACATTTATAACATTTACATTCAGGCAACATGCAGATATTGTCAATAATGTATAGCAATAGGGTATTGTCCTCCACAAGCCACTAGAAGAACATCATTTTATGAGACACAAATCTTACACAATGTATTTCATTTGGTGTTTAGTTAAAAGGGCCATATGAAACAATTTTACTGTACTACTAGCATAATTGACCAGTGTCACGTCCTGGCTATGCCCCTAGCCATCTTTGTGCTGGCTGGGGCCATAGTCAGGACGTGGCCAATAGAGGTGGCTCTAGCCACCTCTATGCACTTGGGTCTCCCCAATTGGAGGCAGGTGTTGTGTATTGCCTCCAATTGGGGAACCTATTTAAGTTTACTGTTTGTTCACATGGGTGTGGTTTATTTTGGTTT